>JAAAKQ030470033.1:0-23738 GCA_010016005.3 Zanna intricata | reverse complement strand
GGTCCTCTTTCAGATATAACATCACCATTCCTTCACAACTTCCAAAACCCTCCCTAGATAGGATTAAAAATTTAATAGTGAAATCCGTTTCCAGGAATAACGAAATGTTCAGGAATTTGTCTCCAGTGGTTCCTTAGTTATTAAATCTTAAAATCACTCGACAAGTAAACATATCGGCCAGAAGGACGGTTGAATTTAACCGATGAGAACATCGCAAAAATAAAAAAATAAAAAATACCATTTTCTAGCCTAAAGCCTTGAAAACAGTAACGGTCAGCCTTCGACCGATCTAAGAAGCGTACGATACTAATTAAGACTATTTTAAACATTTTTTAATTTTATAAAAGTAGAATTAAATTTTGTACTTAAAAGCAGATTAATTCGATGAAGTTTTTATGTTTACGTTGTGGGTAGAAAGGAATGATACGCCGTTGAGGGAATGGATTTAATTAAAACGTTATTATATATTTAAAACATACTTTTGGTTTATAATTAACACAAAAACTAATAGGAATGAAGTAATTTTCAATCTTAGTATAATAAGGACAAATAACAATTACTTATTAACAGGAATAATTAGAATTCTTTACTGAGAATGATAATTTTTTCTTTTCTTTATTTTTCATTCGTCGGTCAGCTATTAAAAGTTGTGCTCTTACAGGAACAATATAAAAACAAGTAGCTCCATTTAAATCGTCTAAAAGTCACAAATTTAAAATTCCTTAATGTTTTATTTAGTTATTTTTTAATTTGCGTGCATAAAATACTGAATTTGTCCATTCGAGCTATCCGGCTCCCCAATACCAATTTCTTTATTAATTTTAGTTAAATTTAAGTAAATACTGTACGTTAAAAGAATTTTTTACTGTAGAAAACTTTTTATTTTACATTTTTTGTCTTCTTCTCCTTTTTATATTATTATTAGAAAATAAAATATTTATTAACGGTTTTTCGGGGGAAGAAAAAAAAAAAATATATATAAGGATTTTCGTATAACATAGGTATAGTTAAAACAATATGACTATGTAATGTTTTGTGGAAGAATGTCAAAAGTTAAGTACTATTTTTTTTTCAAAGAAAAGTTGTTTGATATTCAGAAAAGAACAACTAACGCTGTGCAGGGTAATATAACCTACACTGTTACATGAAATAGCTATTTTTTAAAAATTTAATTGTACTGATTTTTTTGTGTATTTTATTTTAGATTGTTTTTAAATATAGGAGGTGTGATAAAAAAATACGGTGAATGAATTTTATAGCAGCAATTACTTATACTGCTGAGTTCCGGCTTGTCAGTCTGCTTCTATAGCCGCTACAGTGAGGTCGTGTTTGCAGTGTCTGTCGTGAAACATGGATCTTGAACAACGCATTAACATTAAGTTTTGTTTCAAGTTGAAAAAAGTCCCAAAGAAGCTTACGAAATGTTAAAATCAGTGTATGGTGATAATGTGGTAACTTTGAAGACTGTTTACAAGAGGTATGAGCGATTTAAAAGTGGAAATGAGTCGGTTAAGGACGAGGAACGATCGGGACGTCCTTCGACCTCAAAAACAGTTGAAAATTTGCAAAAAGTGGCCAAACTTGTTCATTCAAACAGACGAATGACTATTCGAGAGCTTACTGAAGAACTTAATATCTCTTATTGGGCCGTGAAAAGCATTTTAACAGATGATTTGCAAACGAGACGAAAAAAAGAGACCTAAAAAATAGGCCAACGGCTTTCTTCTGCCACAAGTCGCTTTTGATTCGCGAGTTTTTGACCGCTAAAAGTCTTCCTGTCTGTCCACATCCACCTTACTCACCAGATTTAGCACCATGCGACTTCTGGTTCTTCCCGAAAATAAAAAATTTCCTAAAAGGGGAACGTTTTGAAACCATTCCTGACATTGAGAAGGCCACGACAGAGCAGCTGAAAGCCATTCCAAAAGAAGCCTTCCAGAAATGCTTCCAGTCGTGGATTCAATGTTGGGATAAGTGTATTGCTAGCCAAGAACAGTACTTTGAAGGAGATTAATTCATATTTAAGGTAATTTAAAAAATTTTTTTTATAACATAATTCACCGTATTTTTGATCACACCTCATACTTTTGAGATTACAATTTACTTATCTGTAAAAAGAAATAAAACAAAAGAAATCATTAAAATAAAATGTTAAATATTACTACTACCTATAAGATATCTTATCGGTTTTAAAAGCCATAAATATTTTTTTTAAATAATATAAAAACTAAAAAAGAAAGAAAAAAAGGGGAGCACGGAATGCAGATGATTGTTTTTAACATAAAATTCAACTATGGAGTTAGAAATCACAAGTCTTTCCAAAAAAACTTATTATTATCACCCTTTAATGTAAAAAAAAAAATAAATAAATAAAAAATAATTGATTCGTCCGTGTGTAATTTTTTGATGTAAAATTCCGTTTTTGTTTTGAAGTACGTATGTTAAGGTCAGGAAAAGCAGCGTTTAGAGATTCCGATAAGAGATTACACTATGATCAGTTGACCAAAACAATTAACTTACGAAAAAATACAAAAATGATAGAAACGTACGGTTACGAATCGATTTTGAAAATATTAATCGCCGAGCAAATGTAGAAATGGAAAGCGATACACGGGAGTGAATATCACAACTTTTGAGCCTCGGCGTCGCCCACGGGCTGGTCTAGTGATTAACGCGACATCGCAAATCAGCTGATTTCGAAGTTGAGAGTTCTAAGGTTCAAATGCTAGTAAAGGTAGTTATTTTTATACGGATCTGAATATAAGATTGTGGATACCGGTGTTCTTTGGTGGTTGGGTTTCAATTAATCACACTTCTCAAGAGTGGTCGACCTGAGATTGTACAAGACTAAACTTCATCACATTCATACACATCATCCTCATTCATCCTCTGAAGTAATACCTTACGGTAGTTCTGGAGGCAAAACTGATAAAGAGAGCCTCGGCCGTTGACTTCACAAGCCTCACTGTAGTTCTCCCAGATAGAAATCGACGTACAATTCGCTGTTTAAAATAAGTAAATAGTGAATAAAACTTCGAATATAAATAAGTAGTCCCATGTTAAAAGATTTCGGACATTTCTTCTATACAATCCAGTTGATTTTTTTGTTTTGTTTATTAGAGCATTTCTTTTACCGAATGAATGGGTTTTGTGTTAATTTTTAATTTTGTATATTTTTTGGAGATTTTCAGGATGGTTCTGTTACAAATTTCTTATAGTTAATATCAGTAGAGAATTTTTGTAATACAAAGTTACGTGGTTTACGTGAACGATTTGAATATACTTGATTTTGTTAACATTATTATTATGTCTTTATTGCTTACTGCTGTGTTATACAGACGATAAGGTATTACATTCTTAAGATAAGGATACTATTCTTTGTTCAAAATACTTTCACGAAATCTTCAAGAAAATTGGTGAGAAATTAGCATTAATTTTAGAAAGTAGACTTAAAAACAGATTTGATGAACCGTTTTAGCTGTTATAAAAATATTGGTTACTTATTTAAAATTAAGGTAAATGTGATACATGTTTTCGCGTTCTGATAAACCTTAGCGCACCCTCGATAGTAATCTCTTAAGTTGCTTTCCTTTTCTTACTTTTATCATGACGCAGATTGTTGCTTTTTGAGTATCTTGGAAACGGTAGTTTTTACACGAGAAAAATTTATGTACTATTTTTTGGGTAAATAAAAATTATTAAAATAAGATTTAAAAATAAATTATTAGCTTGATTTAATTTTTTTATTATCATAGTTTAAAAATGAATTAGATATTGCTTATTATTTTAAATTTAAAAAAAAATTAAAAATTTTTAGTACACAAATTAAGATTAATTACAATTAATAATTTGGTTAAAAAACATATTTATTTCTGTGGATAAATTTGAAGATTTATAATGGCTCGTTTAGCTGAAATTCTTATTGTAAAGTGAATTCATAAAAAATCAAGGACTGAATAGTTCGGGGACGAATAGTGAACTTAGATGAAGAAATTGGTAATAATCTTAATGAGTTTAAATTTTCAATTATATATGTAATTGTTTTTTTTTAATTAGGTGGCTAAATTATTTTAAATTAGATTTCTATTAAACTATTCGATAAGATTCGTTTCAGTCTAATTTGTATTAGTTACTTTCGTAATTTGGAGTATTTATTTCATTAACATACATGATACTGTGTTTTTTTTAATAAATTATTTTTAGGACGTACCGTCGAAGCAATTATTAAAAATATGAGCGACAGTCGATCGGTGAACACAAAAAAAAAATGGAGAATAGGTATTTTACAGAATGTGAAACACATTCCTTGGCCGTGCCGACTCTGATTATATCAAAAGAGGGAGTCACAACGTAGCGATCTGAAGGATAATGGGCAGAGTTTTGTTTGTTTTTTTTTTAAGTTAAGGAGGTAGGGAGGAAGAAATTTAGTTTTTACCGTAAAGGTATGGTGCATGCTCATTGTCCTGGCAAATTTCTGGGCATCCTTTAGCTTCACTAATAGCCGTATAACTCAAAAAGTTGTCACGCGTTGCAGCGGGCGACATTAAGATCGGAGGAATTTATAATTTGGAGTCTGTTAACCGATGAAAAAGATACGGTCGGCCGTGGACAAAGGGGGATGAAGAAAAATTGCAGAGATTCCTCCGACGTCTCTGCCGCTGCTAGTCTTGCTCCCGCTTCTGCTTGTTGCCGTTCCTCTTTTTATTCTCAGAGAGGAGAACGGAGGGCAAGTATTTTGATGTGACATGAAAACTAATGTTTTGGACCGGAACCGATCCGAGTTTACTCTACTAGTCGGGGCAAAAACATTCATTTTCTCCGTCCTGTACAAGATAAAAGATAGATCGGATAACCTCTTTAGTACTCATCGCGCGACTTTATCGCAATCTTTCATGCCTTCTTTTACGTTCCTTTTCTTTTCTAATCACTTTTTTCCTCTGTGTTACCTTCCGTAATCTATATTTCTTCATCGCTTAACCGTCGTATGTAAAATTAATTTAGATTAAATTAAAATGTTTAATTATAACGTAAGCTTACCGGTTTTATCGATAAATTAATTCTTACCTATCATTGAATATACAGAGATCGAAAATTTTTAATACCGAATTTCTTAGAAACTATTCCTATGATTTTTCTATAGTTGTGTATTTATTATTACGGGAAATATTTTATTTCTGCATACATACTTAGTGTCTACAAGAAAATTTTATAAAATAATAAAATAGTAAAAATAAGTTTTTTGTATTAGTATGTTGTAAATGCTAGTTTTTTAGATTTATTTTCTCAAAAACGAAACATTTTTCGTGTCGTGTAGCGTAGTAATTTCTGCTTATACGTTAGTATATGTAGATAGTTAAAAAAAAATTAAAACAAAATTAGCTTTTATTAATTTAAATTTAAAAACAAAATATTGAAAATTATTCGCTTTTTCCACTTTAAATTTCTTAATGAAAGGTGTTGTTATGTTTAACAAAATAGGTACTTGAAACTTCATAACGATCCGGTGTCATATTTTTTGTTTTTAATATTACATCAAATTTATAAGATTTCTTATATATCAGATTTATAAGAATGTATAATTAATATGTATAATCTTATTTATTAGTTATATAAATAATACATATAACAAACATATATATATATAAGAATAAATTTAACCCAATTTTAAATTTTTTAACTTAAAATTTTTACTGTAAATTGTGTTTTATTGGTTCATTAAAAAAAAATTAGTTTTAAAAATTCGTAAGAGGTAAATATTTACATCATGTTACAGATTTTTTAAAGTAATTGTTCGTACGAGTAAAACTGTAATATATTCTTCTGTTTATTTATTACTCGTAATCGAATTAAAACGCCTTATAAAATTTTCATACATATGATAATAATTTACATACGTTCTGTAACTTTCTTTTAAATTGTTTATAAGTTCTCAATTCGTATGTTAAAATGTGATTTTATTTTATTTTTTAAAAATATTTTCAAAGATTATCGCAAAAATTCAATATCGCAACGGTATGAAATCTTTCAGAATGCATATTTTTAAAATTACATGCTAAGAAATGGTTTTAACTGAAAAAAAAAAAAATACTGGGAAAATTGCGTGCACGTGTTTTTATTTAAAATAATTTTTTTTTTTTTCTATATAATAATTTATTGATATATTTCAAAATATATACATATAAACAGCAATATTTTGTTCAGTTTTAAAGTTTTTATAGTATCAGAAAAAATAGATTAAAAATTTCTATTTCCTGTCACCTGCATTCCAAAACGATAGAATATTAAAAAAAAAAAAAAAAAAAAAAAAAAATGGTTTAATAACTAACCTATTTTATATATTTATTTACAAATCTGTAATATGGAAATATTTTTTATACTGGCATTAAAAAAAAAAAATAAAGAAAGAAATATAACAAATATAAACAAATGTTATCTTCTATTTCATATAATCCTGTTTACGTTTGCTTGTATCCGGATATATTAATATAAAATCTTGTATTTTAATCTCACATCCCAAATCTAATTCATTTTTACACCCGTTCGTTTGACTATATTTTTTTTCTTTTATTAGATCGTATAAGCGGTTTTATTAAGAAAGATATTACATTATTTTATAATACAATTATAACAAATCATTTTGGGTTGAAAAACGAAATGTTCGTTAATTTTTACACCGCTTCAAAGTAAGAATGTGTTACGAAGAAAATACTTGTACGCGTGTAAATTTGAATTAGTGTAGTACCGAAGCCTTTTACTGATTTTCACGCGTAGGCGTTTCACCCTATCTGTGTTACGTATATGCGAGTAAATAACGGAAGAAAAGTAAACGACGTCGATCGATCACGAATCTTATAATTTAATAAAAATTATATTTTTTAATTTCCTTCAACGAAATATCTAACGATAAGAAGTTTCGCTCATAGTATATTTTTGTTAATCAAAATACGGGGAAATATATTTCTGATGACTGGCGTAGATAACATCGGTTAACTACCGAAATCAGCTTTTAAATCAGCTGATTTCGAAGTCGAGAGTTCTAAGGTTCAAATCCTAGTAAAAGTAGTTACTTTTATACGGTTTTAAACAGTAGATCGTGAATACCAGTATTCTTTGGTAGTTTTTTCTCTTTAGTTTCCGGAACTACTGTAAGGTATTACTTCAGAGGATGAATGAGGATGATGAGAATGAAGTGTAGTCGTGTACAATCTCAGGTAGACGACTCCTGAGATGCGTGGTTAATTAAAACCCAACCATCAAAGAACACCGGTATCCACGATCTGGTGTTCTTTGGTAGTTGGTTTCAATTAACCACGCTTCTCAGGAGTGGTCGACCTGAGATTGTAAAAGACTACACTTCATTTACATTCATACATTTCATCCTCTGAACGTAATTACAGTTAAAAAAAAAACTGTCCTTATGTGGTGGATGAGGTCGGGAGTTTACTACGGGTCTCTTTAAAAAAAGAGAAAGAATTTAAACCTCTCTTTAAATCTACCGCTGAAGTTTTTCTTACCGTAATAATGAACCGATTTAGCAAAGCTTTTTTTATCTATATTTCTTGGGATCGTTATTCTTTTGAATCGGATAATAATATTATCTTGCGCAATAAAACGTGCATGAATCAGGCTTTATACCGTACGACTTAACGACGCGAATTAAAAAATAAAATAAACCACGGTCAATTATTTTTATAAGAATATACTTTGAGAACTTTTAAAGAGTCGATCGAAATCATCGGATAATTTTGTAGTTTATTTGTAAATTTATTTGGAGCATAATTAATTACAAATTCGATGCCATTGCAAAAAAAAAAAATGGAATATTAATATAGACTTACATGTTCCAAAACAATGGGTAGAAAAGCATTTTATTTACACTCACCTGAAACAAAAAAGAAAACAAAAGGTTATGTTTTATGTTCTTTGAAATAAGTGGATATATAAGTTTTCCTCATTTAGCCGCAATATACATTTGTTTGTGTATGTGCGTATGTGTGTATACATTGTTTTATAAGTATTAAAAAAAAAACAATTGAATTAATTTGATTTGTTAGTGTTACAGCAAAATACTTACCGGAATGGTTTTTAAAATATGAATTATATCTATGGTATGTAATAACAACATATTTGTAAAAATGGGGTTGTGAAAAGAATGTACTCGTATTCCATACTATGATGTTGATCTGCGCGCGGATCTGTGACGTATACACTCATGAGATTGTACGCGTATGTATAACATAATTATAAAGAAAGATAGAAAAATTAAAAGTAGATGCAGTAACTCTTATTTCTTACTTCTATTGTCATGATAAAAAATTTACTTAAATTAGATTTAGTTTTTTACAGTAACTTTCCGCTATAAATTGTTTTAAAAGTAACCGAAAAAACGCTGAAAGATGTTATATTTAGATCTAAATTTACATCTCGGTTTTTTAATCGATCATCGAAATAGTTGAACAGGAAATAAATAAGAAATATAATAATAAATATTAATAAATAAATACCATGTACGATAGAATAAAAATAAAGAATTATCTGTATTTATCAAAATAATAAAATACGACCTTTTTTACTTCTGTTATAACTAATGAAATGATTAACAAATTTTATTTCTTTTCTAATAATCGGTTTTTATTTGAAAAAAATTCATCTCGTACAAGAAAAAGGAACGATATTTATAATTAAATGTCTACCTTAGTTAAAAAAAAGTAAATAAATAAATTAATAATCCTTACATTACATCGTATCATATATTAAATGGCGGATTGGCTGTTCGGTTCCGTCCAAAATGGTCTGCTAATGCAGTTTCCTTTACAGACGCACCAATTTCTATGTGCGTATTTCTGAAACCCCTTGCTTAGTATAAAAATACTGAAATTATAACTCTAAAAGATTTATCTACGATAAAATTATGGTCCCATTATCGATTTAATTGACATTTTTTTGTTATTTTTTCTTGAAGAATCGTTAATCTCGTGATTAGAACCGTTAATCTCGTTTTATTTCTTCTTACTAGATTAACCAGCTCGGAAAGTAAATTCTACACATTTAATAAATAAATCTTTTAGTTTAAATAAATAAAATTATTATTTTTAAATCTACAAAATGTAATTTTTGCGGATTGAAAATTTGCTCCGGAATGATTGTTTTAAAAGACCGAGAAACCAATCGTATATTATAATCGTTTCTGATTTTTTTTCTTTCTCTTTTCGAAACTTATACGAGTTTTCTCTTTCGATAAACTTGGTACAAATTTTTTTTTTTTTTACAAAAATTAAACAATCGTTTGTTTAGCTGCCACTCAGAAGTTTGAATTATAATTCCTTTCATGGAAAAATTAAAAAAAAATACATTTTCGATTGTTCGTTCTTACGTTCAGTGTTTCTGATCGATTCACACATCAATTTTCAAAAAATATTTCCCATACACTGTGATTCTATTTAGTCTATAAATATACGTACGTAGACATAATAAATGAATAAAATTATTTTTAATTCTTCGGTAGCGCGTATAGCTTTTAAGGAAGGTTATACTTCATTTCGATTTCATCGCTTGTTGTGTGTCCGATTAAATAAATCAGTTTTACAAATCCGATAGATTGTTATTTTAAATATTAATCTTTTTCAAACGTTTAATAAAAAAAATTGATCTATTTCAAGAGAATGGAATGTTGAATCGTACGTTTAATATTATTAAAATTATAATCGTTAAAAAAAACTTGTTTTTAGCTACTTTGCCGCTGCCCGAGCTTATTTCACGGATAGTATGGTACGTTACGATGACAGCCATAGCGTTCTAGCCGAAATTAAACTATATTTGTTATTGTTATTATTATTCAGTAAGCCGTGGAAACGTCGGATGATTAATTAATGTCGCTTACTAGGCCTTGCGAACGTATGGAGCGAAGGAGCGTGTCGAAATCGACCAGAAGGGCCGACAGTTTGATCGGACCTCTAATGTAATGGACATTTTTATGGAAGATCGACTTGATTTGGTGGAACTCAAAGGGTACCCCTGCTGGGGCCGCGATCGGCACGCCGTGAAATCTTTCCTCTCTTTCTTTTACACTCACACACACACACACACACACACACACACACACACACTAACTGTCTTTATTTTTCTATTTCTTTCTGTACCACCCTTACGCGGCTTGTCGTGTATAACCTATTTCCCTCTATCTGATTGCCCTGTCTAGCTGAAAGACTGTCTTTGTCATCACGAAATCTATTGTATCTTCAATAATAAGATTTCAAATCGAATTAAAGCGATACGATTTGTTCGTAAAATAAAATATTTTATCGTGATCACGGACTTCTCATCCCACACTCGGGTTTAATTTTTGCGACCATAATAAATTTTCTTAAGTTTAGATGCATCAAGTCCTTGCTTTAAAGAAATATTTCATGAGCTGTTTTTTAAAGTACTAGATGACCCGGCGAACTTCGTACCGCCTAAGAGTCAATGAATGTCGTGTTAACTTTAGCTAAACTTAATTTAGTATTTATTAATTTAGTAGCTGACCCGTTAGACGTTGTCCTGTCATACCTACAATTGTTCAATTCGAACAGGAATAAAAACTAAAAAAAAAATTATTTCCAAAGCATAATGTTTATTGTAATCTACAACAATATTCAGTTTATTATAGACCATTATGTATTTTTAGTCGTTTTATCGAGAAAAGTCTGACAATTCAAGTTTTGAATTGAATGCTATTGGATTGAAGTTATTGAAGTGATTTTGCATACACAATGTTTTTTGTTTTTCCTTCTGGTGCGTACATAAATAAATTAGAAGGTTTTCCGACGCGTGAGCAGGCCAAATACAGCTGTGCAAGTGAGAAACATGGATTTTCCTAATTCAGTTCACACACTTGTGAACCTTAAAGCATAAGGACAATTTCTTCCTCATGCTTTGCTGAAATTGGTTGAAAATTAAAATGTCGGAATGCAATGTTCACAACTATCGAAAGTTTTATATTTTAATTTTCAAAATAACAGATTTAAATTAAGTACGCTGTCATTTTTAAAAATCACCTTTATCTTAAAATTCTAAGTCTGGCACCTATATATGAACTCCAGTTTTTTAAAGTACAGTATTATTTTTTTAAATATCTCATTTTATCATAATATAAGCATAGCAATTGTAGGAGTTAAATAGAAAAGTTCGAGAAACTCCGAAACACGTGTTTCTTAATTTTTAAAGGGATTGCACTACTATATCTCTATTGGTCCCCGAGATATGAAGCCTCCAGACTCCTAACTTACACCATTTTTAGTTTATTGTAGGATTTATTCGGAAAAGTTCGGGAAATTTCGGAAAACTCCGTATTTTACTTTCTCAGAAACCTTCCCTGGCATGCGTCCAACCATTCCCAAAAGTTTCATTTCTATCGGATGAACGGTTTAGGAAGGCACAAGAGACATACAGACAGACAAACATTAATTTTTATATATATAGATACTTTGATTATTCGAGTCGGTTTTAAATTAAATCTGTTGCCTCATGGAAAAATAATATTTAGGAGAAATATTATATTTTGATATTAATATTTTTCGTAAACATATTTTAAATTGTTTTTCGACATGGAAGTTATATATCCGTGTGTATGTGAGCAGCGAAATATACACATATAAGCGCACGATTTATCCACCATTATTATACGGTGAATATATTTTTACCCTTGTTTCGAAGCAGTGTATTTCGATAAACCTTTCTGTGTTAATATTTTTTAGTTGCATTTCTTTTTACTGAAAATAAGAACAAAAAACTAGAATGTTATTTTCCGAAATTGATACTCGCATTATAATTACACATTTCAACCATTCATGAGATGAATTAACTAATATTTGACCGGATGTACGAATATGAGATTTGATAAAAAGGTATTTCGTTTAATAGAGTAGAACCTAAGTTATCCGGTGGCAAACTAAACTCTATAAATCTTAATGCTGTTTCTTTTACAAAAATAAAATGAAAGAGAAAGTAAAACTCTAATACAAATGTATTGCATCAAACACTTTTAACATTCTTTTACGAGTTTAAACACTATAATCGTTAAAATCAAATATGTCAGAAATCGATTCCGCGTTTTTCATTTACAGTTTATTGCGCTATTTTCGGATTAAAATTATGACGAATTCCAATGGCTAAAATTCAGTACCATCGTTATGATTATAATAAATGTAAATAATCCGAATTTATTAATATATTAGAATAAATATTTATAATAAATGTAATAGTATGTATGTAATCAGTTACAAATTTGTTTCAGTAATTTAATAATTAAGTTGTATTTCTTAATATATATATATTTACGTCATCTACTTAAAACATTTTAATCGCCAGAAAGCCATCGTTTGTGGAAAAGAGATGGCAGATCTACACAACGTGTTTTACCATTGATGAAGTGTACGTGGGTTAGAATATATACATATATATTTTATTTTTGTATATGTACAAGTTTTATTATTAAAACACAACTCGTTTGAATCTTTTTTTTTTTTTGATTTAAAAATGTAACCAATACAGACATGTAAAGAAAAGAAAGGCGGGATTTCAACCAAAACGGGAAACCCTGGGAAAGATTACTGCCAGTCACTCAGATTAGTTCTCAGTGGGGGTATAGTTGCCGACGACCAGCCGCGTCCTCTTTGGATGTGTGTGTGTGTGTGCGTGCGTGCGTGTGTGTGTGTGTGTGTGTGTGTGTGTGTATGTTTGTTTTCTTTATATGTTTTTGGTGGGTATATTAGTAATTGACTTCAAATACAGGTTGAAATGGTGGGTTCTTTGTGGGGGACAATTTGTTTTTTTATAAGATCCGTCCCTCACATTTATTTCGATTAATTCTGCTTCTAATTCCATGTATTTGATCCGATCTTAACCAATCTTTTTATACCCTTTTCATGACAATTATCAACGGTCACTGAATATATATATATATATATATATATATATATATATATATATACAGAGTGCCTAGCCTCTATAATATTCAATCTGTATATTCCCACGCGTAACTGATTATGTCCTCGTACTGAACGTGACATGTTAAAGTTACGTAGATATTTTTACTCTTACTATCTGTACCCTTACTAAAAAAAAAAAAAATTTTCATTAATTTAAATTCAGATAGGTTTAAGAGAAAAGCTTAAAAAAAATAATTACAACAGTCTTACTGCCGTTGTGTTAAACATAATTAAGAACTTTTATCTTTTTAAAACTCCGGTGGGCTTAAAAAAGCCCACCGGGCTGGTCTAGTGGATAACGCGACATCGCAAATCAGCTGATTTCGAAGTTGAGAGTTGTAAGCTTCAAATCCTAGTAAAAGTAATTACTTTTATATGGATTTGAATACTAGATCGTGGATACCGGTGTTCTTTGGTGGTTGGATTTCAATTAACCACACTTCTCAGGAGTGGTCGACCTGAGACTTCAATCACACTCATACATATCATTCTTATTCATCCTCTGAAGTAATATCTTCGGGAGTTCCGGAGGTTAAACAGAAAAAGAATGAAAGAACTTTTATCAAAATTTGGTGTTACTTGGAAGAAAAGTTTGAAGAATTTTCAGAACGGCTGGTATGATATATAAATATTTTTTTTTTTAACAAACAATTTTTAATAAATATTCTTACAATAAACAACATACCATTATTTCTAAAAGCAAAATTTCAGAGGAATAATTCTATGACCAGCGCATCGTCCACCTGACTAATATGTGTGTGTTCATTACTTGAGCAGAACAATTTTATGAGAGATGAAGTATTAACAGGACACTAGTTTTCTTTTAACACTATTTTGATCATCTTTATTGATTTTACACGGAATAATTTCAAATTGTAAACATAAAAATGAGTATATTTGTGGAAAAATAATCGAAAAGAATATTATTTAGGTTATGCAAATTATTTTGGTGGGAAAGAAGAGTACATACGGATCAAACTAACTCCTCTCCTCGTCTTTGACTCCCTTTATTAAAGATTTCAAAGACGACAAGAATGAGGTTTAGTTTAACTAAACATGAGATAGTTTTGTTTTTAATTTTCTAGTTGTACAATTACAATGGCGTTAATTATTAAAATAAAATAAGCAAGCGAAATGCTCAAGAACCATTTACACAAGTAAAGATCTAAAAATAAACGCTTGTTCCGGTTGTTAAGCAATTACCGACAGTATGTAAAAGTTATTAATTAAAATTAAATAAATAAAAAACCAAGCTTATGAATTACTATTAAAAATGTCTTACCGGTATTTATAAGATAAGAAAAAAATATAGCTGTACACTTCAGCAGTGGACAATCTAAGTCGAACGGAAAAGTTTCTTATATTTTCTTTTAATTTTCTATATTTTTTTTAAATTTCCGTTTGCTTTCGCCACCTAATTTTTTACTTTTTTTTTATAATTTTTTACTTTACTAATTTCTAAGTAGTAATGATTAAAAAACGTTAAAAATCATGTACTTGTATGAATTGTTTAGTATATATAGTACATATGATATCATTCATTAATAAATAAATAGACACGTACAATCTTATGTAACCATTTTTAGTTTCCATCCTATATCGTTCACTAAGCATGAAATTGTGGACTAAGTTATAATGCGGCATTACAGTCTCGTCTAAATGACGGTTAATCTATCCGACAACAGCGCTGAAGGAAAGTAAGTAGACCGTATCTGTATTAATTCGTATAAAAGGTAGTGAAGACTTTCAATATTTATTTATCAACAAGAGATGAATAAATAAAGAATTGCACAGAATTTCAGCCACGAGTAACCGATAAGTGGAATAAAGATTTCGAAAATATGTTTTCAAATTATGAGGAACCAGAAAAATTATCTTTGCGGTTTAAAGGTATCATCTAGCATTTGAAAACGATGGCGGAGAAAATACTCTAACGCAAAGAAACTTGACAAACGCGAGCTAAGTACTTCAGGGATTATCAATGCAGAACCGACTCCACCTTGTTCCAAAACTTTGCATTAGAAGATGAATGACTGCGGCTTCGCAGTTATCTGCAAAAATTAATGAAGATTATTTCAATTGTCACACTCAAAGTAACAGGTTTTTAATTCCAACTATCCTTAAAAAAAATCTGAAATAAAACGACGGAGAACAGACAGTATTTTAGAGACGTTCAGCGCGGTTCTTCGGTTCTTCGCGATATCAAAAAACGCACTGAATGAAGAAAAACTATGGTTGTTTCGAGTTGAGGCCTTTTTTTTCGAGTCTAGTGTGATCCGACGATTGCTGCATGAACGTGGGATCGAATCTTTGGGATACCCCCTTGGTCCGGAATTCTCCCGACTTAAATTTACTCAGTTATTTTTGTTCAATTTGTAAGATATAATTAAAACTCTGATGATTACAGGAAGTAGAAAGCAATGTTATTCGTAAACATATCAACTTGCATATCAAAGTTGGTGCTTTAAGGTGTACAGAGGACGTTATTTTGATAAAAAAATTTATCGGAGACAGCCGAATAGAGTTAAATACAAAGGTAAGTTAGCTTTTTCGATATATTTCAGATGTTGATTTTTTTTTTTAATCAGTTATTTATAGGCTTAAGAAATGGTTTTACGGAATCCCGTACAATCTGCTACCTACAGTTACGTTTCTATTTATGTAAAAATTTGGTTTATTAAGTACGCTTCATCACGCTTCATCAGTGAACGAGCGAAATGATAACTGTAAAAATAATTTTATGATGAGAATTTTGTAAAGCGAATCGCTTTTATAGTTTTGTTTAATTTTAAATAAATGATTTTTGATTTCATAACACGTTACTAGTGTGTGAAAACACCATAAAAGTGCTCGACGAATCTTCGACCGCCCTAAGTTATGACGCTCGCGTTCGTACGGGATTTCATTAGTTTTGAATGTAACATTATTACAGCAGATTTAAGTTCCCGCATAAAATAAGCTGTGTGCCGATGATGATTTCGATCGTGACATTCAAGCATTGCGATCGAGTTCGTTCGATTTACGCGGCCGTGTCTCTCCGATAACCCGATTAAAGAAAGATAATGGCTAAAGTTATAGGACCAAGCGGAAGCTGATTTAATGGAATGCGCGAACACGGCGGGGGTCAGAACCGAGAATCATCGATTAGGATCCCTAGGGGCGTGCACGCAACCGCCATACTTTTCTCTTATTGAAACATTAAATTAGAAATGGCGACGACAAACAACGCTCGTTATCGTACATGAACTTCACTCTAACCGATCACTTCAGGACGAGTTTTACGTTATATGTATATACGCGTACATGTTACACGGCGGTGAACGTAAACCTTTCCGCTCTTATTTCAGTTGTGGTAACATGTTTCCCGATGAGAAACCGTTACACGATATACTCTCTTGCTTAATACATCAGAGTAATCTAATGAATTGTATTCCTGTCGAACATACCTGCTGCTATTTCTGCTTCTATTTCGTTATTATACAAGTGTTATCTGTTCTTATTAACATATTATAAAATAATACCTTAAATCGCATTTCTAAACGTAAAGCTAAGGCACTGTTACCGAACGGTAACGTTATTTTTATAGCTTATTTAAACATGTTTGATCGACATGTTTTGTAAAATGGGTTTGTAAACAAATAGTTGCATGATGAAAAACTTCGAAAGCGTAACATAAAGCTTTAAAATAAACTTATAAAATAGTTCGACCGATTCCCAGAAGATAAATATGGTATTAGTAATCTACTGTTTGAATTTATTCATATGTATATTTCAAATATTTTGTTTGGAAAATAAGAATTCAGAAAAAGAACGTAACTAAAACTGAGAAAAGTGTGGTATTTTCAATTTGCTGTTCGCTAGAAAATGTGGAGATACAAAAAAAAGAAAAATCATTCGATTATATTTATTGGAGTTTTACAATGAAAATAACGAGTACACGATTATGATAATATAAAACTGGATAATATAAAAAATCATGAATACACAACAATTTATTTTACTTTGTCGGTCTTCTTCTTCTTCTTCGTATCATCAAAATTTATAGGATGTCGCACGAGGTGGTTCCGAGATTAAACAGAAAAAAAAAGGATGTCGCACGACATGATGCAGTTTGTTCTTACTTGTGCAAATTCAGTATATAAGGAAAATTTAGGCTACGATAAGCTTAAATCGCATTTTTTTACCTCTCTACGATCGGTAATATTCGAGATAAGAAGTAAATTCGGATTCTATATCCAGTCCTATTTATAGACTGTGAATGTATGAGGTCGATAAAGAATTGAATTTTCTGTGGGATATTTCGATCTCGTAACAACCAAGAGATCGAGTAGAAAGGATCTCACGATCTGTCAGAAATCTTTTATCTGACGCTTTGTCTTTTCATAACTATATTAATCTTTATAGACGAGATGATAAAAATGAATCAATCGTAATTTATCGTTCTGTAAATTTATAACACGTAACATTCTTATTTTTATTCCGGATCCATTGACTCGTTAATTTTCAAAAGAATTTTAATAATCCGTAATTTATACCTCCTGTCCCTCTTGATCGATGGGAGTACTCATAATCTATTCCAGTCTAGTTGTCATATAAATCTCAATTTTCCTTTTATTTAGCGTCACCACCCGGAGCTATTTCAAAAACGAAACGGGTACAATGTCTAAACGGAACGTTCGAATGAATATATTTTTTAAGAAAGTAGTTCTGATGTTCTCATGAACTCATTTTAATCACACTTTTCTCGTAGAAGCGATATTAATACGCAGAGGAATTAAGTTAACTCGGTCAAGCGATACAAAAAGGATCTTCTGGGTTAGACATAAATAATTCATAACTAATTCATGATTTTAATGTTATAAAAAACACAAAACAGTCGCGTTAAAAGAGATGAAACAGATGGCACGCATGCTGAAGAAAATAAAAAACGTACACGATATGGAAATCGAAATCGTACGGATTAAGGATTACCTTTTACAGAAAAAAAAAAGAGAAATAGCGTTAATAATCACGAAACCGTGAAATATGTTATTAAGTGTTTGTTTTATTCGATGGTATAAAATAAAATAAACAAATAAATTCACGAAATATAAGAACTCACTGATGAAATAATCTCGTTGTAAATTAAAAATTATTTCGACAAACAAGCTGCCCTTAAAAAAATACCCGTATAGATTAGAAAAATGATAAAATATCGATCATATCCCTTTGATAAACAAAATTCATAAATTAATATTATTTAAAATGTGACCCCAAATAAAAATATATATAAAAAGAAAAACAATTTTCACTTTGGTATCAATATTTATGCATGTTTATGTAATACTTACAGAGTATTCGCAATAAAATGTGATGAAATTAATACTATATTGATCGAAGTACTTTTAACGTATCACTCTGTAGCAAAATCGATATATTTGAATCTTCAACGTTTCGTTCGTTTGGGTGATGTAAATTACCAGAAGAAATTAGAAATTACCGAAGAAAAATACTGAAACTGCTCGTGTTTCGAAAAAATCAGAAAATTTGTCGGATACCTAAATTTAAAACATAAAACCACTTTAATAACAAATTTGCTAGATCTTATTTAATTTAGCTTGTATTACAATTCTTCTGCAATTCTTGTTGCGTAGTACAAAACAGCTAATATATTTACTGGTAATATAAACTGATTGCTTTCGCTTCGATTATTTACTGGATCTTAAGATTAGATGTCTAGAAAAAATTTCTAGATTGTGCGATCACCTTTCTTTCTATCTACCCTAACACAATGCTTCTGGCTAATTACTAGCGGTTTTACTTTCTCCAGTTTTTAAAAGAGGGGCTGCTAGTGTTAATGGGTTAAAAAATTAACATTTTCCAAATTTTTGTATTTCAACATTTTTTGATATCCCCTGAGTGTAAAAATATTAAGTTATGAGTTAAAAAATTTCGCGTATTTGGCAATACGTATGCAACTGTGTCGGTATGTACCAGCTGTGCAGTGGTGTGCAACTGTATACGTATACGTGTATCATGAGAAATGTTTAAAATTGTAATGTTTCATATATTACCAGAATTGACTATTAGTTTTAAAAAGTCAGATAAATGAAATTTGTTGAGTAAACTCCTACCGGTAGTCCATAACCCCTGCAGTTCCTAGCCCTGAATGGCTTTACCTGTAACCTTCAAAAAACTCTCTGTCTGTTTCGTGTTCCTCCCCGGCTTCTTTGGATGGTGCTCCTTAAATCGGTAACAGATATCGACACAGTGGTTTGTCTCACCGCAAATCGCCTCACTGTTGGCCCGATCTCCGTCCTAAATTAACACCTTGAAGCGTTGTTGTATCATTACCGTATGCCTAGTGTACAATTCTGATCCACTACACATTCTATTATATTAGTGTATACCGACTTAATACATACTTGGAACTACGGGCTGCCATACTCTGAGCAGAATTAGGCTTTGACAAGAAACAAGACTCCCGAAGGAATCCCGCAACTCTGGCCTAAAGGACTGTCTGCCTCTAATCTTCCCAATTTCCGCTACCGATCTATTCTTGGTATATTCAATAAATTCACAGTTTAAATATTTAAAAAATTCTAAAACTTTGATATTCAATAAGTCCATTTCACGTTAATACGAGAACCGTACATGGCATAATTTTCATGCTTGCACACACGCACAGGTATATATCATTTCACATCAGTACCGATTGCATCAAAATGCAGATGACAATTTGCACTGCAAGCGACAACTTCGTTGCCTTCATCTCTACCGCTGGTTTTGTAATAATGTATTGTAACGGCCAGTGTAACGGGTTTCTTCCAGAAAGAAGAAAAGAAATAAAAAATAAAGAAAGAACGACTAAGGAATTCTTTCTAGAAAATGACTAATAGAAAAACGTAGAAGGTGCGGGCAATAAAAATTATAACGCTTGACAATCAAAAGAACGGGTCAGGTACTGGTTTTCCAGATCAGGAGGTCTAAATACTGCTGGAGATCATTGGACAGAATGAGTAGTTTTGTAAGCTCAAGTTCGGTGCAACGTTCGATGAAAGATGAAACAAAAAATGAAAAATGCGTCACGTGTATATAATTTTGAACAGTGTTTGATAAAACAAGAAGCTGTTGGTGAGTTATTTCTGGAACGGAGTGAAAGTGACAGTATTCTTCTATTCATTCATAAAGAGTAGGGTTATTTTGTAAATAGTAAAAGTATCCCGGTCAGGCATGACATTTTCACACACGCTACAATTCATTCTATTATCCTCTGAAGATATACCCCTAACGGTGGTACCGGAGGTTAAAAAAAAAAAAAATAGTAAAAGTAAGTAATACTAGCAGAAATTTGAACTGAATTAATTTCAGATTTCTCTCTTGTTATCTTATTATTAATGCAATATTAGTTTTTATCAGTCATAAAACGTTTACTAAATGGTACTGTATTTTAGTATTTATAATTTGTCATAAAATCAATTTTGTTTTTTAATTTGAATTACTATTTCGTAGCTTATATATATTTATTTTGTTTTATATATTTAAGAGTTATAAATTGAATTTATAAGAAGTTCATAAGCATGTTAATCTTTCAATATCTTTGCCAAAATGCGAATACATAACAGTATTATGTTCTCAGATGAAGAGTAAAAATTTTGACACCTCAGATACTCCACTCATAAAAAAATACCAGAGCAGATATTGTAAAGCAACGAACAAATTTAACTCTTTCTGTTGAGAACAACAAGGTGTCTTATAGGTATCGTATTAATACGATGCCTATAAGGAATCTTATTTATTTACGATACATATAGATAGATAGGTTAATACAACCTACCGAATTAAAATTTTAATTTTTATAGTTATTTTTCTGAATGTGGAGATTTAAGAGCGGTAAAAATCTCCAACCTTTAACATTGTAGTAGGAGGTAAATTTTTTTATTATTGTACAAGTATTTCACTGGGATGAAGTTGATCATCATTTACATAATTTTAAATTTTACAAAAAAAAGAAAAGGAAAAACAAGTGTGTCTAGGTTAATTACTTACTTTCTTTCTAATGTAAACATTTCATCAAAAGTTATATGATTGATCTTTTATTGTTGTAGATCGGAGACTCGAAACTTTTTAAATAAGTAATTATAGAATTACTTATTTAAAAAGTTCTTATTAAAAATTACTGAATTATCATTCAGGGTATGGTGAATTTTTAGTTACCTTACTCGATTGTGGGTTCTCAGTGTGGTGCTTCGCCTAGTTCTAGTATCTGATTTCTGTAAAATTTCTGCGCTTGAATAATTGTTATTTAAAGCAAGTATGTGTTGTGTGTGTGTGTGTGTGTTGTATGTGAATTAAAATACTCTGAGTTTATTTCACATATACTCTGAGTTTTATGGGCATCACATGCTATCTATGGTCCTAAGTCCGATGAAAATTTTTTGCGTATGACAAAATTCCATGCTTGACCGGGATTCGAACTCGGGACCTCTGTATGAAGTGCTGAGACAGTACCACTCCACCACGGGGTTCTACTGTGAGTTTATGTAGTACAATAAAATGATTGTTAGATTTACTCGTATTTACATTATTCATCCAAGTAATCTCTGCTATGTCTGTGGCGAGATAAAGTCGTTCTTATCCAAGGAATACCCCCATTCCTTCATTGATAAATACGTCATACGAATTGTAATTTGATTGTAAATTAGTTGAAAATCTTGAGCTCCTTGTATCTGCTTTGTTCTTTTTGTAATCCTGTTGACCGTCGACCGCATGGATTTTGTAATTTGCTATCAACAATCGTAATGATTTGGATAGTACCGAAAGATCGCGCCATGAACTACTATTTTTGAATAACAGAAATATCTGGGATGACAGCGGAATGTGAAATATCAAGCTTTAAGGTCGGATTACACAGTCGAAGAATCATATTCTATTACCGACATGAACATGGAACTTGGACAGAAACATGGACGCTTCCTGATGTCCAACCTCGTAGAGACTTATCAGGTTTGAAGAAAAAAGAAATCCAGATTTTCCGGTTTGTAAGTTCACTTATAATTCCCACTAATTAAGCGGCCAGAATTAAAAGATCTTGTTGGTCATCTAAATTTATCAGAAATTCAAGCAAATATACTGTCATTATGACTTAAAGATTGAATATTTTACAGCAAAATACTAAATTAAGTATCTTTCATGACAGGCGGCCTGAATTTGAACATTTCTTTTCTCAGTGTGTAACTAGTCTTCTAAATGTGCGGACTTTATTGGAAGCTTTGGGATACAAGATCTTTTTATAAATTCTTCAAAGCTCAGTCTAAAAGAAGTCTTAATTTTTCAAGTTTCTTCAAACCTACAGAAAATTTGGGTACAATATGACTATCAAGATTAATTTTTTATATTCCGATTCGAATATTTTCCCCGAAAAGCTGTGAATGACGAACATGGAAAACGCTTTCACCAGGGTAATATCCACTTCGGAAATTGGAACCCAATACTCCTTGTTGACTACTGCTAGTCGAGGCAGAGGAATATATCTCGAGCCTATTATAGCAGAAAATACTAAAGAAGTAAAAATATAATAAAGGTAGATTTAGGTCAGTGTCCAGTGTATGTAATGTAATTTTATGATAACTTTGATAATAGTACCGTAGTGCACGGATGAATTCGGGTGTGAACTAATTTGATTTCTTACTCGTTTATTGAATCGAGCTATAAAAGTATTTTTTAGTCATAAGGGTAAATGAATTTTTTAGTTTTATTACCAAAAGACGGGCTAAATTTTAAGCACCATTCAATTTTAACTACGTTACAGGATAATTTTTATGCTGTGTTATAACGCGGTTTTTCCTACGAAATTGTCTTTTAATATTTTGTTGTGGAAGAATTTTATCGAGAAGGAAAATATATAAAGAAAAAACTAGAATGTACGCATACAACAATTATTATCTATTATTATTATTTTCGCGGTTTCATAAATTCACAGAAGAATTACTTATAACGAAGAGAAACCGTACCTCTCTCACGTTTTAGGTTCAAGTAAACGTAAAAAGGACTTTTTACGAGTACAGGATTTTCCACGAACGACCGATGTTACTCTCGTCGGGTCGTTGATAAGATTTTGAAACAGATTCACATTATGAAACAGATTCATTCGAGATTTTTTTTTTTTTTTTTTTTTTTCGGAGGGCGAACAACGCCTGGGCGTTATTATCGCCCGGCATTCGAGATGACTTGGGTCGAGAAACGACTTAACGAGAGTATTTACGGATTTACATATTCAACACGTCGACGACTAATTTTTACCTTATTCACATACATATATACGTTTTTGGATAAATTAAATTGCCTTATTACCGATTTATAGATCTAACTAGAACCGACTTTTCAATTCATCAGACATACAACCGACCTCCTCATGAAAACTAAAACCTACGGACAAGTATAGGTAAATTAGAGCATTACCAATCAAAATATTTTTTTTTTTTTTCAAATCAATTAACTCGGTTCGATCGGAAAGTCTAATACATTTTTGTCATACGGTGCAGGTCTTCTAAAATAATTTTAACTGTTCGTTCTCAGATTCATTCATTTGTTTACGAGCAAACACTTTTTTACTTTTTACCTCTAATTTATCTATACTATCGTAGATTAGATTTTAGCATCTCTCTTTCATTTGTTTAGCCTCCAGAACTACCGTTAAGGTATTACTTCAGAGGATGTGTATGGATGTGAATGAAGTGTAGTCTTGTACAATCTCAGGTCGACCACTCCTGAGAAGTGTGGTTAATTGAA
>JAAAKQ030470011.1:0-23741 GCA_010016005.3 Zanna intricata | reverse complement strand
TAGTATTCAAATCCGTATAAAAATTTTTATCTTTACTAGGATTTGAACTTTAGAACTCTCGACTTTGAAATCAGCTGTTTTGCGATGTTGCGTTAACCAGAAAAACCTACCTGTCTATCCAATTCGTCCAAAAAAATCTACCTGTCCAAAAAAACCTACCTGTCTGTCCAATGTAAACTTTACCACAATAACCAGATTAATTTTGTAAAATTCTGATTCTTTAAATTTATCAGTATTACTTTTGTTATTCCTAATAAATTTACCTAGAGAATTATATCAAATTTTGAAAGCAATATCAACATCTCTGTTTCTGAAAAATCTATTAATTTTCTCTATGGGTTTATCTTTATAAGCGATTATATGAAATGTCTTTTGCTGGAATAAATTGCTTGAGGAACAAACAAATTTATTAAATACAATTTCGTATAATTTATTCGTAAGCAGTTCTTCAATTCGACTCGTTCTATAACAATTATTCATCGTTATTTGTCATAATATAATAATAAGTTCTTTCTTAAAATTATCATCTGATATAGGGGTATTTAACAATCTATGAATATAATTATTAAAAACCGCAAATTTATTTGTAATAGATGTAGTGATGTAATATGAATAATTGTGTCACTGTGTGAGGGGTTTGCGAAGTATGCTAAAATCCAGTTCGTTATTGATTTTAGGAATATTCATATCCAAAAAGATAATAGAATTATTTTGTTCCACCTCCAAAGTAAAAGTTAAATTTTTGTTTAATCTTTATATATATAATTCTTCTGTCTGTGTGTATGTGACTGAACTCCTTCTAAACGGCTGGGCCGATTTTGATAAATTTTTTGTGTGTGTTCCAGTGGATTCGAGAATGGTTTAGATTCACAATTCAGACCACTGGAAAATGTTTATTTAATTAATTTTTTATTTATAAATTTTTGTTGATCTTGGAATGTTTTACATTGGATCCGGCAGACAGCGCTGCGATCGCAGTGTCGAATATTCAAAAATATTTTATTTTAATTTCAGTGTGTCCTGATAGTTGGCGCTGCGATCAGATTCAGTAAAATTTTGTGTTATTATTGTGATAAAATAAATCACGTTCTAATTGAAATATTACATTAAGATGTAATTAGTGTGTAAAAGGTTTTGAAGTATACATAAAAAAACTATAAATTTTGTAAATATAGTGTGGTATTGAATTGAGTATTTTACATGATTTTCTATCAAATTTACTCGCTCGTTGATTAATAAACATTCTAACCTAAATATAATTATTTGTATAGTTCATTGAATTCATAACACATTTTTTCAATTGTTTTCAATTTAAATATTTACTTATGGGAAATATTAATTAAAAAATAAATAAAAATAAAATTATATATTATTTATCTAAAATTTGGTACAATAAATCTTTTCACTCCTGTTACTTAATTCAAATTTCATCTTAAAGAAGTTACTCATATTTATATTACAGAATATATGATAGATACTGATATATATATTTTTACAGAAAAATGCCACGTCTTCGTGGAAGAGAAAGAAATATTGGTTGACGTAAAAATATACCTGTTATAAAATATTTTGAGTTTCAACTTTTTTACCTTCAATTAATACAAGTTTAAGTTTTTATTCAACACAGCTTCTACATTCAACTTACCTCATAGTATACACGTACTCACACATTATCGATTGGTCGAATCGTAGTAACTGTACATGTAATGACGTTAGATATTGTAATAATTTTTTAATAAACATTTTCATCAAAACCGTCCAAACTGTTACAGCTTATTCAAAAAAGTTTAAAATTTTCAAATTTAAGACGTGTGAACAGAACAACGTCTGTCGGGTCCGCTAGTATGTTAATAAAATTCAAAAATATTCTGTCTCAAGCTACTCGTAATAGAACGAAAAATATTACCGAGTTATCTATATAAAAGTTAGTACAAAATAATTCCTTCCTATCTTTTTTCTTTATGTAAAGAAGTGTGAAAAAATAATGGTAAAAAATTTAAAATATTTTTATTTTTGAAATAAATTTTATTAATGACTTATTGAATAGTTTTGTAAGATAAGACTTCTTATCTTACAAAACTTTATCATACTAGTATGATTAAAAAAAAAATACAACAAAACATTGAAGTCTGAGTACCTTTAACCATGACAGGTATGTTATCATATCACATATATATTTGTCATGTTATGGTTTTAACTGAAAAAGTTAAATAATTTTTAAGTTCGTAATAAATGAAAGAAATTCGTTTTTTATTGGTCTTTCTGCATACATGGTTAAAAAGTTGAGAAAGCTTATCAAGTTAAACTTTTTTTTTCCCTCCGGAACTATCATTAAGTGTACCTTCAGAGGATGAGATGAATGACTTGTAACGTGTATGACAATGCCATGCCTGACCAGAATTCGAACCCTAGACCTTCGGATCGAAGGCCGAGATGTTACTCTAGCGCCGCGAAGGCCGGCTTCAAGTTAAACTACGTGATCAATGGAATGGTTGGTTATCACAATTATTATGCTTTTATAATTTCGAGCGGCTAGACACACCAACAAACACACACACACAAAATGTTGGGCACAATGGCTCAATTTCAGATAAAGTCTTTTTTTTTTGACTTCAGTCATTTGACTGGTTTGATGCAACTCTACAAGATTCCATATCTAATGCCAGTCGTTTCCTTTCGGTATACTTCCTACATCCTTTATCCCTAAAAATTTGTTTTTCATATTCCAAACGTTGCCTGCCTGCACAATTTTTTCCAATCTACCTGTCCCTCCAATATCAAAGCGACTATTCCAGGATGCCTCTCAAGAGGCACTTCAGAGGCTAAATATTAATTTGCCCTCTAAGTCTGTCTCTTCTTTTAAATATATTTTTGCAAATGCTTCTTTTTTCAACGATTTGCCTCAACAGCTCTTCATCTATCACTTTATTCACCCATTTGATTTTTAACATTCTCCTGTAACACCACATTACACCGTAATTTGATAACCATACTACACCTAGCAAGAAACTCGAAAAGATTCAATTTTTATTTTCTTTTTGATAATAAGTGTGTGGAAGCGTCTTTCTAAATATCAATTACCTATACCGAGTAACTTAGTGGTCAGATATGTAAAAAATCTTACTACCTGAATATTAAAACCATAAAAAAAAAAAAAAAACAAAAACAGTTTTTAATTACATTTTATTTTGGAAATAATTGATATTTTTCAATTGGGTTAGAAGAATTTTGCACTGTGATTGATTAATGTGTTGTATACGGTGTGTTCAGATTGCTAAGAAGCATTCATCGTCATCATTTGTTAAAACAGTTCGATATTATGATTGGTAAAAAGACGATGTATTCTGATTTTTTCGGAAAAAATTTTGTATTTTTACCCACCGAATGAGTTTTATACTATCAGTAGAATTACAATCGATGTTGAATTTATTTAATCTGTTTAAACATTGTCTTCGTTGTAGTTAATAGGATTAATTAGATAAATTAATACTTCAATTTTATAAGTAAAGAAAAATTTATAAGTATTTATGAAAAATAAGAAAAATAAACCCATAGTTTTGCTAATCGGTTGTTTTTTTGTGCATGAATGCAGCAATTTTTCATTAAATTATTTTTTTCTTGATGATATAATATCATACAAGCTTAAAGCTTGTGCGTGAGATATGGAAATAGAACTCTGTAGCAAAAAATGCCATATCTGACCGGGATTTGAACCCAGGGCCTTCGAATGAAAGGCCGAGACGCCTGCCACTCCGCCACAAAGTCGGCTGTTTTATCATTTTTATAAGAATGTTTTAGATGATAACTAACGAATTTTACTCATTAAATACGTTTATTATACTACGATTCCGTAATATATTTTTATTCATGAATTAGAATTTTTGTTTGTAATTTGCTGATATTTGATTTAAACTAATGAATCGTTACCCTGAATCTTTCCACTACTTTTTAATTTTTTTTTTTAATATAAATTTTTTAAGTACATCTGAAAAAACTTGAAATTGTGAGAGGAATGCAATGAGCGAATCTATTGTATAATTTCGGTATAATAATATTTTAAAAATTGCAATATATCTATTACGCAAACACAAATCTGCACGGCAGTATCATCTAAAACTTTAGTTCCAAGAAATCATCCGTTTTTGCAAGAATGTTTCTTTTTCTGTAACTTTATTTTGTGTAACTTATCAATTATCTGCCCACCTATTTTTCCGTTCCAACGGATTCAAACTGTTGTTAGTATTTATTTTGCCCTACTGAAACGTTATATAAAAATAGGAAAAAAATTAAAAAAATTAAATTATAAATATAATCTAAACCTAACCTACGCTCGCTAACCTTGACTAGCGAGTGTAGGTTAAGTTTGGTTAGATTATATTTATTATTTTTTTTCCTATTTCTATATAGCGTTTCAGTGGCGCCATTTAAAAACTAACTACTTAGTGGGCGGATACCGATAAGTATCCTTTTTCTCTTTTGAACATGAAAAGAAATATTATTCTTTTAACCGTTATACTTCAAATCATATTCTGTTTCAGAATTACCAAGAACTCATTCAGATCTCCATGAATTTTAGAGTAGGCTGTTTTATTTCTTTTATACTCAATTTTACATGGTGTGTTCTTGGGTGAGCTCTACCAGCTTAAAAAGGCACGCAGTAAACTTCCTTTAAAAATAGATTCTACCATTTAAGAATTGATAATACATTTTTCTTTGTTATTGTAAATTATTTTCTTTTTTATTTATTGGTGTTCAGATTGAATTTCTTTTTTGTTTTGTTTTTTATTATATAAGGTTATAGGTAAAAGAGCACTAAAATCAAAAGAGCACAAAGTCTAACTTGGCAAATATACAGTAAAAATGTCTCTCAATACAATTCAAAATTCTCTGCTATAACACACTAGTTCTTACGGTGACGATTTATACCTTTTTTTTCCACGTATTTAAAATGCCTTAAAACCGACTTCTAAAACAATTAGTCACAAGTATTATTAACAAAAAAATCTGTGAAAAATATGTTGGAGAAATCTAAAACAGTTCTTCAAGAAATTGGCTTTAGGGTTGAAGATTCCTATGATAAAATGAAAATTAACTACGCCCTTCAAAACAATAGATTCAGTATTAAAAAATTAGAAAGGCATAAACAAAGTAAATGTCATAGACGAGATCAGAAACCTAATTATCTGATAGAATTAAGAAATTCTGGGAGAATCGAAAGGTCAGACTAATATAGAAATTCAAGAGGAATTGAAATATGGATGACAAAGTTGGATGGTGCTAATGTGGCCTTAAAAGTATTAAAAAAAAAAGGTGATAGGTAACTAATTATATTGAAAAACTGTATATTATTTTTATTATTTTATTTATTTTAATTTAATCTCATAAAAAACCATAAGAAGAGTAATTAAATACTAGTGAAGAAATATTCATTTTAAGATAAGAAAAAATATCTCTTTAAAAACTTTCAACATCATTATCAGAAAAAAACTTACAAAACATAACGTATACGGATTTATTTTACAAATTGCTTCCGTTTTCTTTTGGTTAATAAAAAAAAGTACTTATTTAAACTTACGTAAACTTATTTTAAAGTTTTTAATTAAGTAGTATTAAAAGTTTACCTTTTCAATTCGCAATTCTTCTCTTTCTATCGTTTTAACCTTCTGTTGCTCCTTCCTCTTTTAAAGTTAAATATTTATCAACAGGAAAAACAAAAAAAAAAAACACACGGAAGATGAAAGATTTAAGTTTAAGAAAATTAAAAAAAATAGGATTGAAAGGGAGAAGCGCTTATCATTGTGGACCAGGTAGATTCTTCTTTTTTTAATGTTTACATTTTTGTTATTATTATTATTATTTTTAAGCGATTTTCATTTTAAATTTCTTACTTGTTTTCGGTTTTTGTTTATCTTTTATTTTTATTTTACTTCCATTTCTTCTTTTTTTTTTTCAATGGTTATTGTTTTTCTTATGTTTGTGTGCGAGTATATGTCTGTATTGTTTTTATTTCTTTTTTTTTGTTTGTGTCATTGAATGTAACGAAGACAAAAGAAGCTTTTAGGTGATTGTCTATCTGAGCAATAACCATTGCACTTGTTTACCCACTCGATGACCGTTTTTATTTTTACTTGTTATAATTTCTACACGCGTGCACGCACACGAGATCGCGCAATTGCTTACTCATTTATATACCAGATATACGTGATATACTTGGCCCAACTAATGTACGAGCTTGTGACGTCACCATTATACTGCGTAATACTACTCGGCCTGAAAACATCAATTTCGCGTATGAAATCGAAGGATTACTTAATATCTCATTGTACGCAGTAATAACTATTATAACTATTAAATAATCAAAACCCATTCACCAAACATTTTTCACACCTAGGGTAAGTGCCCCCGGAACGCGACTATTCCATCATCAGAACATTTTTTTTAATCAAAACTCAAAAAATGTTTTTTAATTCATTAAAACTAAAAGTAAAATGTTTTTAAAAACATTTATTATTAAAACAAGAGCTTATTGTCCGCCTTTTTTTTTCAACTCGTCTAAAACAACGTGCAATGCTGAATTTTTAACAGCAGAGAAAGTGAAGGCTAGTGACATTTATTGTCGTTTAAAAGTCGTTCGCGGTAATGAAACTGTTCACTTAAGTACGTAAGTTGGTGGGAATAACGTTCGTGTATCAGAAGCTGGTAAAACGAATTTTGACTATGAATCTCAAAGTGAACTGATAAGAATAACCAAAAGGAGATAGTTGAATCGATTCAAAATGACTGTCACATTACACAACAACGTATTGAAACCCAGATAGGCTTATGAAATGGAACTAGTAAGAACTAGTATTAAATGAATGAAACATCGTAAAGTTTGTTCCCCTTGGGTGCCACGGACTAATAGAGATATTCCAGTGCAACCGCCAAAATTCTTTTGAAGTTGAAATTTGATTCTATTCTACATTCCTTATATTTAATAGATTTGGTACCTGAAGATTTTCACTTCTTCTTAAAATTAGTATTCATTTCCCTACGAATGATGAACTGAAAGATAATGAAATGATGCAATGTGATCGTGGATCAAAGAAAGACTACTACCAGCATTCTTCTTCATTGAAGGAACGGGTAAATTTGTTCATCTTTGGAAGAAATATTTAGCTGTATATGGTGACTGGAAAATAATTAAAAAAAAAAAAAAAAAATTTATTTTATTCTATATCTGCTTTATTTGAATTTTTTTTTTCATGTGTGAGTTACGAGCGGCTGGGTATTACATTTTATGCACCCATATTGAAAGTTATAATCTAACTTGTCCTGACTTACAATAAATAAATTACTGTAATGTGTAAGGATTCATGGTTTTCCTGGCAATTATAATGGTTTAAATTTTATTATCATAATTCATCTACATCACTTGCCCAAACCAATTAAAAATATTACAAGATAATTATGAAATGAACCAAATAATTATTTTTATAAAAATATAAATTATTATGATTTAAATTCTGCTTATATTATTGATTTCATTATCATATTAAATGTGCTTTTATCTTATTATAATATTTTAATAAATAGTGCATAAAAAATGTATAAAGCGTAGATTTAAGAATATGATTTATAAAAGAAAACATTTGTAATTTAAGGTTATGTATATTTCCTACCACTTTACAGAAATATTGATTTTTATTAAATATTAAAATTTAATATTTCCTTGAATAGTGGTACACTGCAGAGCAACTATACATCAAACTAAGTGACTTTTTATTAAATTAAATAAAAAAAAAAAAAATGTATTTTTCTCTCTAATGAAATTCTTAGTTTTAATATAAAATTTTCTTTTTTTTTCTAACTTTTTTTTTTCGATGACTTACGAAGGAATGCATTTATGCACTTCCCATGGGGTCATCATGGGGTTGTGTTGGACTCCGAACCAGGACGCAAACCGCCCCCAGCTAGTCAAACTAAGCGAACTAAAAAGCCTGGCTAAGCGACTAAGCAGATTCCACAGCCTGCTCCCTATCGACTAAACCTCCCTCACCGCTCTTCTCCGCCCCGAGTCCGGACCCGCAATTAAGCACAACGCAGTCTCGGGGGGACGTGTCTGACGAATTTCTGAACTTCACTCCCTCTTCTGTATACTTACATTCTCCCGGTGGTCCACCACTTCTGTCATCCCTGTGAACAAAGAAAAAAAGAACATCCACTCTACCATCCATGCACACATTCACACCCTGTTTTATAAGTAGATGTGTGTGTGTGTACGTGTTCACGCCCAAGGAGAACGGGAGTCCCCGTGCGTCATTATCACCACCCATCCTTATAGCAAGGACAAGTAGTGACTCAACAGGAGGCTATCCCTTCCCCCCCGGCTTTATTTCTAACGTATTTTAAATTTAAGTTAGAAAACTACATACATGCAATTCAGCCATTCCATTAAAATACTACGAAAAAATGTGTTTTCTACACAATCGTAAAGATATTGATACTCTCTACTTTATTTTTGGATCATAAGCCGATATTTTTTTTGTTAAAACTTTGTAATTCAGTAAAAAAAAAAATAAACATCCTATATAATCATTCGAAGATAAAATTTCTATGTTAATCATACGTCTGAAATATTTTGGACTGTTTGTCTCAAAACAGGACTATTTGAGATAGATTTTGAAAAATTAAAACAGGGTGATTTTTATGGCTTACCAATGGATAAAAGGATTGCAGTCAAATTGTATAAATTTAAATTAAAGATAAATTGATTTTTTTTTGGTTGAAATAAATTTATATTATATTATTATTTAATATACGAGTATTTATTATTTTATTTTTTTGTCTTCCGTCATTTGACTAGTTTGAAGCAGCTCTGCAAGATTCCCTATCTAGTGTCAGCCATTTCATTTCAATATATCTCCTACATCCAATGTCCCTAACAATTTGTTTTACGTATTCCAAACGTTGGGTGCTTGCACAATATTTGTCATCTATCGGTCCCTCCAGTATCAAAGCGACTATTCCAGGATGCTTTAATATGTGGGCCTATAAGTCTGTCTCTTCTTTAAACTATATTTTTCGAAATGCTTCTTTTTTCATCGATTTTCCACAACACCTCTTCATTTGTCACTTTATCCACCTATCTGATTTTAACTTTCTCCTGTAGCACCGCATTTCAAAAGCTTCTAATCTTTTCTTCTCAGGTACTTCGATCGTCCAAGTTTCACTTCCATAATAAATCTAAGCTCCAAATATATACTTTCAGAAATGTTTTCCTGACATTTAAATTAATTTTTGATGTAAGAAAATTATATTGACTAAAAGCTTGTTTCGCCTGTGCCATTTGGAATTTTTTATCGCTCCTGCTTCGTTCATTTTTTGTAATTCTAGTTCCCAAATAACAAAATTCTTCTACCTCTATAATCTTTTCTCTTCTTATTTTTATATTTGGTGGTCCATCTACATTATTTCTACTACATTTCATTACTTTTAGTTTGTTCTTGTTTATTTTCATGCGATAGTTCTTGATTAGGACTTCATCCATGCCATTCAATATTTTTTCTAAATCTAATTTACTCTCTGCTACAATTACTATATCATCAGCGAATCGTAGGATCTTTATCTTTTCACCTTGCACTGTTACTCCGGATCTAAATCGTTCTTTAACTTCATTAACTGCTAATTTCTATGTAAAGATTTAAAAGTAACGGGGATGGGGAATATACTTGTAGGACTCCCTTTTTTATTACTGCTTCTTCTGTATGTTCTTCGATTATTACTGTTGCAGTTTGGCTCCTGCAAATGTTAGTAATTGTTCTTCCTTTTCTTTATTTGACCCTTAAATTCTTAAAAAAATTCTGAACACTTTTTCCAGTCTACTTTATCAAATGTCTTTTTTCGTTATAAATGCCATGTATGTTATGTTCCTTTAACTTCCTTCTACTATTAATGTGGATACTAAAATTGCTTCCTTATCCCTATACTTTTCTCGAAACCAAATTAGTCTTCTGCTAACACTTCTTCCACTCTCCTATTTAATATATAATGATTTTATTATTTAATATTCTCCTATTTAATGTACAATGATTTTATTATTTAAAATTTCTAGAGTATAAATAAATCTTTTATTCTGATCGATATTTAAAAATACATTATATAAATCACATCATTACAAAATGAATTATAAATTTAGGAACAGATTATAAAATAACAAATTACGCGTAATTAAGACCCTACCAATTATTTTAAATATAAACACATCAAATAACGTGAAATATAAAAATTACTATAAAAGAATAAAGATTCAAAAGGCTATAGAAATTTAATTTGAGCACATATTCATTTACAAGTTGAATAGGATGCAAATAAATAATTTTTTTAAGTTTAAAAAAAAATTAATTTCTATAATTTAGTCAAAATCTTATAATTCCTATAGTTCAGGGTTCTGTTCTTTTAATGGTCTTTGAAAGGTTGTTCCTTCAAAGATAATGTTCATCCTTACAGAAGGGTAACATTGTCTCTGATCATCAGCACTTTAGCTTGAGAGATGGCCATTTATCCATTGAGCAGGTCCATAGAATTTTTAGTGTGAACAGTGGGCATCTTGAAAGAAAGGAATACTGTTTGGAAGCCTTCCTAGATGTTCAAGAAGTGTTCGACAAAGTTTGTCTTCCCGGTTTCCTTTTCAAACTGAAGCCAAGCCTATCTCAACAGGTGTATCGTGTGTTACGGTGTTAGTAGGTAACACAGTAGGTTACCTACTAGATGGGCGATTCTCTCAATCCAAGGAATTATCTTTCTGCATAGAAAATCTACCAGCAGTTCCATAGGATTGTGTTGTAGGTCCAAATCTGTATTTTATACACACTGCAGACCTTCCCAGTATAGAAGATTGCGTCCTTCGTAGCCATTTTGGTGGTAGAGAATGAACCCAATGTTGCTTCGAACAAGCTTCACTTGATTTTATCAACGAATGGCTACGGAGATGGAGGGTGATAGTCAACCCTGCCAAATCCAATCAAGTGACATTTACCATGAGGAGGAGTAATTTTCCTCCAGTTTAACTGGAAAATTCTCTCATCAATGACGTGGACATGGTATGATAACTACGATTATATCTAGATCATCGATTGACTCGGAATGATCACTTCAGAGAGAAGAGCAAACAACTGAATGTTAAACTTGTTCAAATGTAACGGCTCTTCGGTAGACGGTCTCGTTTGTCCTTGACGAATATATTGAGGTACATTGACGAAAAGTTGCTGCTGTTTAAGGTTTTCCCTGAAATCAATATAGCGGTATGGTGCTCAAGTATGGGAACTACTTGTAATAGTAACGTTGAAATCATCCAACGGTTTTAGAATTAAGTGCTCAAATGGTATCAAGGGCTTCATTGTTCGCTAGGAACGATGAGCTGCACGAGTATCGTGGAGCGTTAGGTGTTCGTGATGGGATATGGAGGATCAGTATGGATTACATATTAAAGGTGAAAAAGTAAGTGAATTATCTGGCGCTGAATCTACTTGGTAATGGTGATGAAATATTGAACAGATTACATGTATTAGACCTCATTGATCTTTGATTGCATGGATGATCATGGGAATTCATGACCCATGGGATGATACAGTAATTATTGTATTAAAAATTAATTAATAAAATTTTAAAATCTACATTATTCTTATCTTCTTTGAAATTCAAGATAAGATGACCAATGTTTTTTGACTTAATTATTACCTGCTTTTGCCTGACTTTATTATTCTTTGTATGTTTACCTTTATTATTTGCTACCTTTGTTTTTATTAAGTAATTGCTTCGTTTGTGTTATGAGAGGTGATGCATATTATCACTATTGTGTTTGAGGCGATCTGTCTTTGGATTATCTTCTGACATGTTATCATCAAAAAATTTAACTTATTGTAATCCTTTCGACATCCGATTGTAAAAATAAGTTAAAAAAACAATATTTAAAAAAAAATTATCGACATAATAATATTGTTTCTGTAAAAGAAAATCTTAATTTTCTTTAAATAAATTATGGTAAGGACAAATAATTCAGCAGTTTATATAAAAAAAAAAAAAATGTTAACGGAAGCATAATAAGGCCCTTTATCGAAAGCCGAAGTATCATGTTCAGTTATTGGAAAACAATTCCTTTGTCTCGTTTATAAAGATGGTTATTGTTACTTCTTAAGAATACGTGACTATTCAGCAAAGATTGCACATTCATAAAAGAAACATACAAATAATTACAATAATAAATATATTATTAAGAATTAGTTGTACATATGATATACAATTGATAATAATCACGCATTTAATGAAAATCTATTTTACATTTTGTTTTGGAAAAGATTAACATTTAAAAAAATTATTTTGTTCATAGTTACATAACTTTTCAATTTGATAATTTTTATAATTTAATATTATTTTTTTTTTCTAAACTTTAAACTATAAAAGGAGATTATGAAATGTTAATTTAATATTCATGCCATTTCTTAGCTGTAGTGAATAATATTTACGATAATTCGTTTTTCTCTTTAGTCTAGTAGTAAATTGAGAATAAAAACAAAAAGAAGATAATAAAAAAGGAAGAAAAAGAAAAAATTATGCTTTTAGAAGGCGAGACTGTTAGATTGAACGTTTCTGTATGTGATTTACGAATAAAATATATATATATATAATATAAATTTTGCACACTTGGAATTGTTTTATCTGACTTATATCCCTTAGAAAGTCTTACTTCACACTTGACGCTTTTTCAATCTTAGATTTTTGCCATTAATATGTTATTATTGATTTTATGATGCAATTTTATTTCTATTTACCGTATTAGAATGATTTCTTGGTTGTATATGACATTTTATATATATATATATATATATATAGAGAGAGAGAGAGAGAGAGATCATAGACCTATTCTTTTCATTTATCATTTCTTGAGTGTTCTCCATGGTGCGGGGGGGGAATCTCTGGATGTTTAGATTGTGGTGATCTTATACTGAAAAAATTAGTACATAAAAAGAAACAACATACTTTAAAAATACATTTAATTCATAAATTTAATGTTTCTGTTTAACGGTTAAACATTTATTAAGAATTACCATACTTTATGAATATTATACCCCATATATTAATCTATATCTGTAAAGTTAGTATTAAACCCCTAAATCTATAAATAAAGTAATTAATGTAAAGCTAGTATTGGAACCCCTTTCTAATTTTTAAGTTCTTTAGATCTAGACTTGAAACGTTCAGGAAAGTTTGTGATTAATTAATCAATCTTTTAGAGTCAATAATGAGGTTTTGAACTTTTAAGGAAGGAATGGGACACAAATAAAAATTTTATATAGTCAATCATTTGGAGATACGGAAGAGCCAGATTGCATGTACTTTCTTGTACATTGTAATCGCGAAAAATTTCAATGTTCAGATTTCAACAGAAATATCCATTTCGACCATCCTTGAATCCATTTTGATTCCGTTTATATATGCATAGTTTCCTGTTCAGCCTCCGGAACTAACCGTTAGGTTTTAACATCAGAGGATGAATGAGGATTCTACGTATGTAAACGCGTAATTTGTTAAGATGTTAAGCTTTATGCACCAGTTCTCACACTTATCTAAGATGTTTCTCGTTCTTAACATTTTCATCACCAAATTAACACACACGCGGACACGAAAGTGACCGGTATGCAAATTTTATATGACGAATGGGTACATCCAGGACCAATTTTCTGGCTCTCAAGTAGCTGAGTTACAGGACCCTGCCACGAGTCCCAGCCGAATCTATTTTGATTAGTTTTGGGGTGACGTCTGTACGTATGTACGTATTTCGCATAACTCAAAAACGGTTAGCCATAGGATGTTAAACTTTTGGATTTAGGATTATTGTAACATCTAGCTGTGCACCTCCCGTTTTGATTGTTATCGACTAAACCAAAATTGTCCCAAAAAGCTCAAAATCCCCCAAAAATTGGATTTTTGACTTTTTTTTAAGTGCAATTATAAGCTCTCATTGACAGCTTTTCGACTATATGTAATAAGTGGTACTTATTTTCATTTGTTTCAGAGTTATCACCAAATAAAATATTAATTAATGACAAATATTTGGATCTTACAAGGAAAGGCACATCGGTTGAAATCGGACTTTATATCCTTTTTTATTTTTTTTTTTAAATTAATTTTTAAAATTTTTTTTAAAATTTAAATATATTGATTTATTAATGATTATTAATCCGTGATTGTAAAAATCTGTTTACTATAATCAATAATTCAATAATAGAAATAAAAAGAATATAACAAAAAATCAGAACTCATTATGAAATAAAATTTAATGTAAAACTGTGTATTTGTAATTCAGTAGATTATATTATATATGTGTATATGTAATAGGTTTGGTGAAACGTATGACTATTTAATATTAATTGAAAATTATTATTTAGAATCGTATTATTATTATTATTTTTTTTTTGTATTTTTACAAGGAAATCTGAAGTGTCTACAACAGAATTTTTGTTTTTTAATAACAACGAAAATCATTATACCACTTCTAGTAGAGTTTGATAAAAATTTATGTTTGGGGAGGGGAGCTGTAAGTGTAAAAATTTATAATTTATCAAATTGTTGTAGTTAATGATTATTTTTTTGGCAATTCTAATAATTTGTATTCGGTTTTACTATCTTGAAAATTGTTATTTATAATTGCAAATAACACAAAAAAGATTAGTAATGAACATAGATGATAAATTTACAGCTAACCGTAGTATTAGTACAGTACGTCTGATCTTATGGAGGTAATCACTCAAGACGTATGTCTGATAAAGAAATAGTTCTACTGTAACAATCTACTGTATAATTCTAACAAAACACAAATCATTAATCTTCGCACAAAATATTGCGCCAACAGTCTTACTACAGTTGTCTTAGGAGGCTTTGTAATATTGCGTCTGACAATACAGTGTTCTCAACATTTTTGATAGATAGATAAATGACTTGGTTCATTCTTATTAAATATTCAAAATTTAATAAAAAAAATAAACTAATAAAGTTGTAATATAAAAAAAAATCTGATATGAACAGCACATGATTTCCTTGTATGAAAATCTAAAAATAATATGATTCAAAATTATAATTTTCAATTAATACTAAAAAATCACATGTTTCACCAAATCTGTTACATATGCTAATAATGCCTATTAAATTACATATGCACATTTTTAAAAGTAAAAATATTATTTCACTAATTAACGTCTGATTTTTTTTTTTTTTGTTATTACTGAGTTTATATGTACTGTAAAAATCTTTTTACAATCATGGGTTAATAATTATTAATAAATCAATATATTGCCCACCTAGTCTAGTGGTTAACGCGGCATCGCAAATCAGCTGGTTTCGAAGTCGAGAGTTCTAAGGTTCAAATCCTAGTAAAGGTAGTTACTTTTATAGCGGATTTGAATACTAGATCGTGGATACCGGTGTTCCTTGGTGGTTAGGTTTCAATTAACTACACTTCTCAGGAGTGGTCGACCTGAGATTGTTCAAGACTACATTTCATTCACATTCATACATATCATTCTCATTCATCCTCTAATGTAATATCTTACGGTTGTTCGGAGCCTAAACAGAAAAAGAAAGAGAGAGAGAGAGATTTGTAATGTACGCAAAAAAAATCAATATATTAAAATTTAAAAAAAGAAAAAAAGGAGATGAAGTCTAATTTGAACCTATATGCCTTCCTTTGAAAGATTCAAATATTTCATTAATTAAAATTTTATTTAGCGATAACTCTGGAACCAATGAAAATAAGTACTACTTATCATATATCGTTGAAAAGCTCTAAATAAGAGATTATTACTGCAGTTATGAAAAAGTAAAAAATCCAAATTTTTTTGGAAAAGCTTCAGTCCAAATTAGTGTTTTGTAATGCCATAGTTTAGCTTTACTACTTACGAATTTCTTATTTTAAACAATATTGTCAGTCTATAAGCTGTTTCCATTTTAGGAATCCCACTTTTAATTCTTTCTTTTTTGAGACAGTTTGTGTTATTATCTTCCCAAGATAGTTAATTTTACCTACTTTGGGTATTTTTGTTCCTTTTCAAAGAGTATTTCTTTTACAAATTTCTTATCATTGGTTTTAAAACAAGTTCTTTTTTCATAAGAGATTTCTAAAATTATCATATTTCTGCTATTTATTTATTTGTTTTATTATCTAAATAACAATATTTACAATTAGAAATCTAATGATTATTTAATAAACAAGTAGAAAGATATAAAAATTTAAATAATCTTTAAAAATTTAAACCTGTGTTTAAAATCATTATCAATCATTATCGTTATCAAATCATTCGCAAGAAACACAAATAATAGGATAAAAAAAAAAACTCGAAAATTGGATTGAGAAAATATTACTGAGGCCTACTCAGTCATCTAGATCGAGAGAATTATTTTTTTCTAGTGAGAAAAGAAAAATATTCGCATGAAAATACAAATTAAAAAAAAAGAATTAAATTTTTTTTTGCTAATTCAATTTGATAAGGACTTTATAAAAGGATTTCCTTTAACTACGAGGGACGTTTGCAAAGTTCTTGCAGAGAAAACACAAAACTTAAAAAAAAATAAAAATATTTTTATACAACCGAGACGGTTATGCTTTTAGGGTAAGAGGTGTGTGTGTGTGTGTGTGTGTGTGATCCAAATTATCCGCACGTTACATTATCCTCAAAAGCTACTGGACCAATTTCGATCGGGTTTTTTGTATTATAGATATCAAATTATGGCCGGCCTCCATGGCCGAGTGGTAGCGTCTCGGCTTTTCATCCGGGAGGACCCGGGTTCGAATCCCGGTCAGACATGGCATTTATCACAAACGCTACAATTCATTCATATCATCACTCTGAAGAAATACTTAATTGTGATTCCGGAGGTTAAACAAAAAAAAAAAGAAAAAGAGGTTCACTTTAGAGCAGGTTCATAAACATGTTTTACGGATGTAGGCCTCGAAGGGCCACTGTAATAGATGTGTTTTTCTAAAACAGCTGAACCGATTTTGATGCGGTTTTTGCATTATCTAACAAGTTATCATCTCAGAGCAGGTTTTTAGATTAGTTTTACGGTTATAAGCTCTCAAGAGACTCTGCAGTAGACATGTTTCTTCAAAACGGCTTCGTGGATTTAAAAAAAAAAAATTATTTTATCACTTGGTGTTATTTTTCAACGTAGGCATATTGCAATTTAGTACATTTAGACCAAAAACGTTTCAATTTGAATTTGAAACGTTGAATTTAAATTTGTTTGATTTTAACTGAATCTTTATCCACTGAGCCATTTCATCACGTTTGAGAAGACATACACATATACCTGTGCACCTTAACTAAAATTAAACCTCGCTTAAGGCTACTTCCCTTTTATTATAAAAATAATATAAGCTGGGATATTTTATATAAAACACTTAACATAAATAATTCTATAATTCGGTTTTTTTATCCATTACCTGCAATATGTGAACCTAAAAATATTTAATTACCTACAAATATGTGAATTAGCTCTCAGTTAACTTCCTAAATAACAGTGAGTACGTTATGTGACTTGCGAAGACGCCTAAAGCGACTGCACATATTAAATCTGTAAGTTCTTCAAGATTTGAGGTGGAATCAGCTACCCTGAGTGTTTTAGGAGAATATAAATTTTATATATTGACGAATTATATATTTTAATATAGATGAGGTGCGCCTACACAATTTAGTTTTAATATAAGAAAAATGAACTGTGAGGCACAAAAGGAAGTGGTGTCTTGCGCCACCCTTATTCCGTTCACAAAATTAGAGTAGCTCCAGTGAGCTAGATACAAGTACAATAATGATCCCTTAACTGTTAGAGGCTCAGTAGCACTCCGTGGTACAGACAATCGGTCTTATGCTTTAGAGCGACCGATTGGGGTGGTGGTGGGAGAAATGCCAGTAAACCAATACCTTGGGTATTGTTCATCGTCAAAATTCTTCATTTATTTCGCCACCCACATTTTTTGGTTCTCTGATTTCTTTTTTGTTTCTTTCGTTGATTAATTATTTATAGTATTAGTATTTTTTTTTATTTTTTATTTTTTGGTAAGAATATTTTTTAGTGATTTCTTTGCTTTTTATGTTCTGAACTTTATTGATATTTTTTGGATTTATTTTTGTGTGTACCTGTTTATGTTTGTTATATATTCATGTATACTGTATAAGAGTTTACATACTCGTATACAGTTTCTTTGAGGGATTTCATTGAAAACTTCTCTCTGCAAGTCCTTCTTTTGTATTCCAATTTACTTATGGTTCGTTTAAACTGCAAACGATTCTTAATTAAATTTATGGAAAAAAATTATGCGTATTATTATAATAATGTAATTTACAGTGGTACATTACAATTACTGTGGCTTATTATTTTTCAGATAATGTTGTTCAGAATTCTACTTTTTTTTAAATAGTTAATTTTATATCTCTCTAATAAATTTTATTGATTGTTATCTTGTATTTGGTTATAATACATATATTTTTCCTCTTCATTTTGAAATACATTTTTTTTTGCGTGTATGTGAGTAATTATGAGTTTGCTCGTGTGTGTGTTTGATCTAGCAAAGCTCCCTATTCCATCGCATTTGAAAATGATATTGTTCTGTAGATTTAGAGGCGCAACAGCTACACAAAAGTATTTTTACCCTTTCTTTAAACAAAAAGATATGTAACTTTTATCCACATATCGTATACATACCTAGCCAAACTGGAAAACATTTCATATTAGTTCTGCTATGAACGTATTTTACTTATGAAAATAAATATTCTTTCCCTATAAATGATATACAATTTTTTTATTTACTTGATAATTTATTTTTTTTTATAAAATTAATTTTTCATACAGTTGTAACTTCCATTAAAAATTAAATTTTTTTAAACATTATTTTACTTTTGTTATTATGTTGTTTTATTGTTGTCCTATGTTGATCTTATATTAAAAAAATTTGATGTGGACATTACATGTGTTCCTTGTACGTAAATCCAAAATAATATAATTCTAAATTTTATTTTTTTATTAATATTAAAAATCAGATGTTTTACCAAATCTATTATACATACACATGTATAATAAATCAAATGAAATTACATACAGACATTTTTAAAAGTCCATCAAATTTTATATCGCTATCAATTTCTGATTTTTTTTTCATACTTTTGTTTATTGTAAAAAAAAATTTTTCAATCACGGATTAATAATTTTTAATAAATCTATGTATTTAAATTAAAAAAAAAAAAGGTTAAAAAATAAATTTAAAAAAAGTTAAAGAAAGAAAAAAAAAGGAGAAAAAAAAGTCTGATTCGCACCGATGTGCCATCCCTTGTTCAAATATTTCTTTCATTAATTAAAATTTTATTTCGGAAGGAACGAAAATAAGTACCACTGATGATATATCGTTGAAAAACTCTCAATGAGGTGTTATTATTGCAATTAAGAAAAAGTCCAAAATCCTAAATTTTTGGGATTTTTGGTTTTTTGGACAATTTATGTTTCAGTCGATTGTAATGAAGATGGGAGGTGCACAAATAAATGTTACAACAGACATAAATAAAAAATTTTAATATTTTTTGAGTTATGCGAGATACGTCCAAATGTACGTACAAAGGTCACGCCGAAACTAGTCAAAATGGATTCAGAGGAGGTCGAAATGAATATTTCCGTTGAAATCTGAAAACCGAAATTTTTCGCGAATATATACTCGTACAAGGAAGTAAAAATATTATTGGTATAAGTAAATATTGGATAATAGTAAAAAATTATACTAATTTCGAAGGGTTTTTTTTTTTAATTTTATTTATTTTTTATTTAACCTCCGGAACCACAATTAAGTATATCTTCAGAGGGATGAGATGAATGAATTGTAGCGTGTGTGAAAAATGCCATGCCTGACTGGGATTCGAATCCGGGACCTCCAGATTAAAGGCCGAGACGCTACCTCTCAGCTACGGAGGCCGGCCTCGAAGGGTTTATACTAGTCTACGCGAACTTATTTCACTTCCTTCAGCCAAATAAACGTGGTCTTTCTACACTCAACTTATCACCTGCAATCTTTAAAACAGAAAAATATTTTCGTCCAACTCAACACAAAACTTTGGTTCACGAGAAAGAATCAATTGATATTGAACCATTCACATAATCTTTTCATTACTTTATCTGAAGTATAAAAAGTATTTTTCTGTCAGTGAATTTTAAATAATGTTAATTAAATAAAATACAAAATCGGTAACTTCTGTATTCTCCGTTCAATGAGCACGTAAGTACGTCCTCAAATAATTTTTATTAACACCAATTGAATATAAATCCACTAAATCACAGTAATTGTGAAATAAATCATTATTTATTTTATATTTCTGGTTACAGCGATGTATGCTGCTACAGCTAAAGAGGAATGTACTCATATTTATACCGGTATAAAACATCTAAAAAAATTTATCTTTTCTAACTTTTGTCGCTCAAAGAGACAAAAAATTCGAACAAAGAAATGAATTTAAATAAATTTTAAATAATTCTAAAAAAAAATTTAATTTAAATCCTTCCAAAACTTTTTTTTTTGCGGTAGGAGGAGGAAAAAGCTCTACCAGCCGCCATCTGCTCGCACAGATGGTAGTGTCAGGTTCTCACCGACTAAAACACCTCCTCCTTTTCTTCCCATGAGCGGCTGGAATCGCCTCTCGGCATAACACCAACCAGCCCTGGGGAAAATCCTTCCAAGACTATCTATATTGAAATCCTTCCAAGATTAAAAAATGTGTTATTGTCAGAGGAGGTTGTTCATACGTATGTATGTATGTTGGCCTGTATTTAGTCTTTTAAATCTGATCCTCGTTAATCGATTTTCTTCAAACTTGGTACACAGGTACTACCTATGGAAGGAAGGAAAGTAATAAATCATATAAAAGTTGGAAAAAAGGGATGGGAATGTATTTGGCTGAATTGAAATTTTAAATGTTTATTGGGGCACATTAATAAAAAGTATTTCTACCATCTTTATTGGGGCTCTAAGTGAAAACTTTTCAATTGCATACATAATTCAACTATCTTGCTACATTTTTAGCAGTTTGAACACTGTTAGTAAACCCAAATTTAAAATGTTTCTACATCAACTCCAATAAAGATGAAACAACATCCAGTTTATTTTATCACATGTCAAACTGGTTTAAATCAAAAAGGATTTAAATCAAAATTTAAACGTACGAGGGATATCTCTAAAGTATAAACCGCTAGAAAATTTCTCTCCTTAAGATTGGCAAACCTGTGTCGTTCATGGTCACACTATTAATGTACACAGTTCATTGTTGTCTATACGTTGTGGCGTTGTACTATCTTTGATTATGTGTGAGTTATTATGTTATAAAATGAGTAGAAAAATCGATGTTGCCGCCGACTGTGAAATACATGGAGTCATACGTTTTTTAAACCATCAAAATGTTAAGCGGGCTCAAATTCATAGGCAGTTGGTTTCTGGGTAGGGTAAAAATATAATGAATAAAAGAAACGTCCGAAAATGGTATGAAAAGGTTAGAAACAACAGAATTAATGCGCACGATGAGGAACTTTCGTGGAGGCCCTAGATAATCACCGAAGACTTATTGAAACGGGTCTATAAATGCCTGAATTCATGTGGCGATTACGTAGAGAAGTAGCATAAATAATTTTAAGAAAATAAAAAATATTTATAAACGTTTTAGAATATATTTCTTTTACAATGAAACAAGCTTAACTTTAGAGATAACCTCTCATGAAACCTTGTTTTTTAATAGTTGAAATAAATCTTGGTAGGCTTTTGAAAGTTTATCTGACAAGATATAAAAAGCGAGACACAATATTCATTTTTTCTTAAACGCAAAGGAAAACTGTATGAAAATGTCAAACGGCTAAAATATAAATAATTTTTTGGTAATTACGGGCTAACTACCCATTAGTAGGCTTGGTATGCTGTTCGTTTTGTTTTCTACAGGTTGAATGCGCGGTTTGTGGGTGTTTGTTTTACAGCCGTCTTAATGCGTGTTTCATCAATCTATTTCATCCTCTGGTTAAAGTTAAGACAATATTTCAAAGCTTTTTGTTTTTCCCATTATCACTTTTTTCACTACTAGAAAGCACTGTAGTGTACAAAATTATTTTCCAGAATTTCTTTCTAATTTTAATACTAGCAGATGTCCTTTTTTCAATTAACCACACTTCTCAGGAGTGGTCGATCTGGAGATTTTAATAGACTACACTTCATTCACATTCATACATTTCATTCTCATTCATCCTCTGAAGTACCTTAAGGTATGGGTAAAACCTTACTATAGTTCCGGAAGCTAAACAGAAAGAGAGAGAGATATCCTTTTTGCATGAAATTTTCCCTTGATTCTGCTAATGGGGATTTTTAACTGTAGATTCTTTTATTATTTTACTTTTTATTAATTAATACTAAGCTATTATATGGAGAAAATGAAATGTCTATAACGCTTTTTTCCTTGACAGAAGAGGCTGTATTATAGTTATAACTATATTAAGCAAATAAAGTATGAGACATATAGCAAAGTTGTTACATCTGAGAATAATAAACATTAAAACCAATCCTTGTTTTGAAAAGAATTCACCTTTCAAGAAAAAATTCCCCTTTATTTCATTCGGCTTAGGATGCCGAAGTACAGCAGTAGTTTTAACTTGATAAATAACGTAATGGGAAACTACTTCATTCCACAACCTTCCTTATAATTGTGGCTTGGGATGTTTGTTACTCTTAAGAATGGATATGCTAATTTCCGTGATCATTATTTTTACGGTATCTTACTATTTTCTTCTTTCACCGGCGTATCAGTCTTATGTGAACCTTGGTCTCCTGTACGATACGCCTCCAACATCCCAGCCTTTTCTTTGGTTTCACAAAATATTCTTCTTCAGTGGTGGGGTTATTAATCCTTCGCTTAATCCCCAACTTGGACGATCAGAGGATTTTCTTATAAGAGTTCCCTTCTCCTAGATAGATCGCTTTGTCTCCAGCTTACAGAATTCTATCTACCCAAAATTTTATTCCAGTTATCTACCTAGTCTCTTCCCCTCTCCGTTGTTAGAATATTTTCTTTTTCCGCCTTCAGGACCGTTGTGCGTCTTCACTGGTTTTTGTCCAACCTGGATATTTTATTTTCGACCTTCTAATCATAACCGTAATTCACAAGCGTACTCCATCGCCAGGTAGCTGATCCATCAATATCTGCGGGATTATTTTATAGTATTTTATATAGGAAATAATTTTTATTTTTTCCAGTAGCCCAACTTAATTGTTTGTAATTTGAATTAATTTTTGAACTTTAGTTCGGTCAAAGTAAAAAAGAAAAAATTATTTATAAAATACTAAAAAGATGAATGAATTCATAAAAGTACAAATGAGCCGATCTCCTTGGCGTAGTGGTAGCGTCCGGCCTTTCATCCGGAGGTTCTGGGTTCGAATTCCGGTCATTTTTCATACGCTACAATTTCATTTCCATATTCCCACAGACAAGTCTCAAGATTGCTCGTGGAATTAATTCATCAGGCCAAAAAAGAAAAATATATCCCCATAAAATTACAATAAAATTGTAACTACACGGTAAGAAGGATGCAGAAACTCTAACTTCTTTCGTTACAAAATTACTGACTCGTTACACAAATACTAACAAAAGGTTAGTGATATCCAAAAAAAGGTATGAAATCTAAGATACAGCGTAAAAAAA
>JAAAKQ030470000.1:0-10774 GCA_010016005.3 Zanna intricata | reverse complement strand
GCCAAATACTTTCATTAACCTTATTTATATCACAATTGTGAAGTTTATAATTGAAAATTAAATTTATTACAGTTAATGTGCAACTTATTTTAATAAGGAAACCTTAAAAATATGATAAATTGATCAGTTAAATTTCCATAGTTAAAAAATAATTTTTATATATATGCCATTGTCCTTTGTTTCTCATATCTGTTAAGTCTTGGAACCTATCCATGTATATTGGAAAACTGTTATAAACAACTTGAATTATATCGTTGAAAAAGTAAGTAGTAGTAGGCAGAATAAAATAATGCATAAGGTATTTTTATTGAATAATTTACTCAAAAGCATTCTCAAATTACTTTGGATTTTAGGAGAGTGAGGCTCCAAAGGATCGCAAGCTAGATGATGATGAGGATAGGAGAAATCCCCAGTACATTCCAAAGAAAGGAACATTTTATGAACATGATGATAGAACTTTATTAGATGCGTAAGTTTATAATTGTGTTTGATAGATATTTTATGTTTTATATTATGGCTTAATTAATAGTAGTAATATTAATTACATGAGTAATTAAAGCATTAGTACTATAACAGTGGTTACATTATGTAGATTTTGATAATTTCATTTTCATTTTATCTGAATAAACTTTTAAAACAAACACCAAAATTTTCAGATTGGAAGTAATCAATTCAGGATTTGGGTTTTTTTATAAAAAATTATTCAAATCAAGTCAGTATTTTAATCTTATTTCAACGTACTCTTAAATGATGGCCTACTTTAATTATTTTTTCTACCTTAATAAAAAAGTTATCTATTATCGATTTATATTCGTCTGATATCTCTAATTCTTTATTTTAATTGAATGAATGCTCTTCACTGACCAAGGCTTGTTTACAGTTTTGAATTTTGAGAAAATTCTCAGTTTTTCTATATTAATTTAGGGAACTTTGTTTTGATAATTATCCAAGTTGGTTTTAATATCATAATATTAAAGGTAGAATCATTACTTTTATTATCAAGGAAAGATATATGCATGTTGCATATTAGGAAAATATTAATTGAACCAACAATGGTATTTAATATTAATTTAGAATTGATGAATGGTAAATGTATGAAATTGATAAAATGTATTTTAGGTTAGGTCAAGTAATCAGAGTTTTTTTTTATTTTAGTGATAATAACACCCATGCTAATTATTTTTATTGTTTCTTCACTGTGTATTTATATAAACTAATTATGGGCAGTTATGTTATGCTTGTGTGTGGAATTATTAAATGCTCTTAATCTACAAAACACCCTACTTAAAAATATCTTTTAAAAGTAAAAAATGATATTTTAAGTTGTTCTTTATAAAACATATGTAGGAGTAGTAATTCTAATGATAAGCTTTACAAAAAAAAATAAAAAATAAAAAAAATAACTGTTCATATACAACAAAGAAAATAAAATGGAAAGAATAGCTAAATAAAATAATTGTCAAACAATTTTAGAGGAGGTGTTCAAATGCGCACCAATATATATATATATAAAAGATGTATTAAACAAAAAAAAATTCACATTAAAGGAGATAGGACTTAACAAAATATCTTGAGGCTACAAAACTTACTGCCTCTCCATTCTAAGATGCAGATATTCAAATAATTCCTATAACAGCGACTGAACTGGCACTTACATTAATGTAAATAATTGAAAGAAATTAATTTTCTCAATTTTATTGTTTGCACAGGAAGCCTATTTTCGTCATCCAGTGTAATTCCTAGCATTTGTGCTAATTGTTGTTAACAATTGCAGTTATCATTCATAAAATTTAAAAAAATCTAATGTGGGCATCACATCACTTCCTTGTACGCCTATTAAATTACATATATACAATTTATCTTTTAAATGAAAAGTACATAAAATTTTACTTTATTAATAACTTTTGATTTTTTATAATTTTTTTATTTTTTCGTTATTATTGAATTTTTATTTATCGTAAAAGATTTTTTTTTTACAGTAAGTGGTTAATAATTATTAATAAATCAATCAATATATGTAAATTGAAACAAGGAGATGAAGTGTGATTCAAACTTATGTGCTTTCCCCTTATAAGAACCAAATATTTCATTAATTAACATTTTATTTGGCTATAAATGTGGAAACAATGATAATAAGTACCACTTATGATATATCATTTAAAAGATCTGAAGGAGGGCTTATTACTGCGCTTAAGAAAAAGTCCAAAATCCAAATTTTTTTGAAATTGGGTTTTTTTTTTGGTTAAGTTGATTGCAATCAAAATGGTAGGTGCATAACTAGTTACAACAGTTTTAAATCCAAAATTTCAAAATTCTATGGTTAATCGTTTTTGAGTTAGGCAAGATACATACATGGTGACATCACGCCGAAACTAGTCAAAATGGATTCAGGGATGGTCAAAATGAGTATTTGAAATTTGAAAACCAAAATTTTTTACAATTACAAGTACTTCCTTGTTACAAGGAAGTAAAAATGCAATTTAATCATAATTTTATGAAAATAATTTGTATTCCGTAAAAATAATAATATGGACTTTGTTCTTAAGACCTGAGTCATTTTGATAAATATATTTTAATTTGTCTTTAATATGGTAACATTATATGTAGAATTCCAATTAAGGTTCTCAAAAAAAAAAAAAAAAAGTTTTACGTTTTAACCTTTATTTTGTCATTATCAGTAAATAACAATAAACTTCCTTCTGCTACTTTAGTAAAATTATGTATATAAATTAAAATGAAATCTAATTCCAAGCTATAAACTTAATCACAGAGTCTGATATTGAAAATTTAGATATAATACTTTGTCTTATGCTCCACTTAAGTTTATTTTAAGAAACATTTTGTCTCTCAGTATATTCAAAAGCTTCAGCTCTATCCAGAAGTACCAATAATCAGTTTTTCATGTTATCTAGTTCATGAGAGGTGATGAAATAATCTGGAACTATATGAAATAGTTTTGGTCACAGCTGAGATAGGAATGTAATTAGTTTTACATTTGTTATCTTAAAGCATTCTAGAGATATACCTGTTAGCCCACCGGGCTGGTCTAGTGGTTAACATGACATCACAAATCAGCTGATTTTGAAGTTGAGAGTTCTAAGGTTCAAACACTAGTATTTTTATACGGAGTTGAATACTAGCTCGTGTATACTGGTGTTCTGTAGTGGTTGGGTTTCAATTAACCACACACTCCGGAGTGGTCGACCTGTAATTGTACAAAACTACACTTCATTCACATTCATCCTCTGAAGTAATACCTTACGGTAGTTCCGGAGGCTAAAACAGAAAAAGAGAGATATACCTGTTATAAGGTAATAATACCTAATAAAGAAATCATAAAGGTTAATGTTCTCTTCCTGTAGTTTGGTGCAAACATTATCATAAGTAAAGCTTAAATTCTGTGTAACCCATTTATCTGACTTCTTAATTCCTTTTTGTTCATTATCTACCCCAAAAAATAATCATTGGTTTACTCTTCGTTAATACCAACACCATCCAGATTTAAGCAACTTGGTAAATTAGGACATACTTAACGAAATTAAGTTAAATTAAATTGAAATTAATTTGAAATATTTTTAATTTTAGTGTTCTATTACAAGAATAAAACTTACAGGAAAACCTTTTTCTACCAGTTCACTGAATGAGATATCGAACTTCTGCATTTTTATTTGCTTTATTCAATTCATATAATAACATTTTTTTAAAAAATATTTTTAATTAAGCTATTTTGAATATTTTGTTAATTTTTGTTGTGCTTTGATAACTACATAGAATGGTTTTTTTCTTAACTAATTTACAAAGTTGGATTCTCTCCATAATGGATAAGATATAAATCATTAGGACTTAAAATTAACAATCAGAACAAAAATTAATTGTTAATTTTGATATTAGCAATTATTTAGATGTTTGTATAAATAATTACTGAACATATTAACATATAAAAGATATGTGTATATGTTTTTGCATAATTATATTTGATATGTATGCTCTGAATAATTATGTTATAAATAAAAAATTATTTGATGTCTTGTTAAATGAATCTCTTATTAAGTTTAATAAAAAAGTTAATTATGGAGGGACAAGAATAAAAAAATAGTTATTTACTAAATCGTTAAACTCATTAATTATATTATTGGGAACCATTATTTTTGACATTTAGAAGATGTAATTTCTGTTTTATTATTTATTGTAACTTAAATTTTATCTGATTTGACTGCAGAGAATATTGATTTTTTTTTTTTTTTTTTTTTTTTTTTTTTTTTTTAGAGAAGAAGAGGAAGATAGTAAGGAAATTGGCCCTAGTGGAGATGCTAGTTCTGTTGGAAAAAGTGAAGTTGAACAAGAAGTAAAACAGAAAAAGGCCTCAGGAACAGTTGGGACAAAAGCTGGAGGGAAAGTTTGGATTGATAAATCAGCTGAAAAATGGCAACATGATCTATACAATGAAGATGAGCAAAGACCAAAATCAACTCAAGAACTGATCGATACATATGGCTATGATATTCGTAATGAAGAAGCTCCCCCTAAAGCTAGAAGGCGAAGACGATATGGGTAATTTTTTAATTTTATTTTACTTAATGGTTATTAATATTATAACCATTTTCATGCATACGTTATAATTATCTGGTTATCTAAATGAGTGTACCTTATGAACTACCAATAATAATCCTTCAGATATTAACAAACCCCGTGTGATTTTTTTTTTTTTTTGTTTGGCTTTATAATGTAGGAAGAGTGTATCAATGTAATATACAAATGATATTGACTAATAATTTTCTCAAATAGAATAATTCTTGCACCTGTATTCTATTAAGAAAAAAACATATGACCTTTTATTCAGCTGAACCAAATGCGGCTAATCAACTTAGGACTCTTATAAATTGCTAATGAAGCTTGTATATCAGAATAATTATGTGATTATCAATAGGAACATTTAGTACAAATATACATTATTTATACTATGCACATCTAATATAATAAATGAAAAATTTGCTGTAGTGTGTTTTTTGAAGAATATTTTGTTTATGTGTTTATGTACACCACAGTTGTACATAAACTGTAATGTAATAAATAAAATAAATATTGACACACAAATATAACACACATCTGTATAACGCTTTACATGTTAGACAAGATTATTATGACATAATATTAGAATGAAAATATTCAGATAAATATGAAATTGAGGATTAATAAGTGAAAATTATTGGATTAAAGAGGGCAGTACCTGTTAGTGCTCAGATATGGGTAGTGCTAGGAGATTTAATCTGATTTTTCTGAATTTTTATAAAATATGTACATTTCTCTATTTTTATTCGTAGATATGTAATAAAAATTGTCTTCATACTAACATAAATTAAATTCAACTTCATTGAACCGATAATTAATGAGAAAGAATTTGTTTCAAGGTAATTTTTGTAAACTAAAATCAAGAAAATAATAAAAACCGTTCATCAGTAAAATGATTAAAATTTGGGGAATCTGTACCAATAATTTTACAAAGGTAATACATTAAATAAAAAAAAACTTTATATATATTTTTCTCCATTTAAAAAAAAAGAGTAATCATGTTAAGATGTGTCTATACTTATATCTGAAATACACACATATTTTGTTCTTTATGTTTAACTTGCGTGATTACCCTCAATGATCCATTTTATTTTCAAGAGAATATAACTGGATGAGTACAGATGTTTCAATATCTTTCCTGTTAATCTGTTCAGTCTTAGTTAAGTAGCAAATGTAGCTGTTTAAAAAGTAACATTGCTCTTGAAAAATTGTGTTTCCCAACTAAATGAAGAAAGAAACTTTTATAATTTTTGTGAAATTAAAATAAATATTTTTTGCTATCTGCAGTGTACACATTAAATTAACAAAAGAAAAAAAAACCATTGAACAATGTGATAATCATCATCGAATAAATACAAAGCCAAAACTGCAAGATTAAAGCACTAATATTCTGCGATAGATGCATATAAATTCCATCCTTTATAGATGAGGTAGTGAAGGTTTATATTATTTCAGATATTAAGAATTAAATGATAGTTTCTCATTTATTCATTTCTAAGCATACATTTTTTATTTAAATTTTAACTTTTTCTATTAGTAATTAATTTTTTAAAAATAAGGTATATATATATATATATATATATTCATAATATACTTCTAGCTTTTGTAAAAATATTGAAATTAAACATAAAGAATTCTATTATTCAGTATATTTTTAATTCATTGTATTTACTATTTTTATTTTTTTTTAAATCCCTATTTGTCTGTTACAAAAAATTTTTTTAGATTTGTTACAAATTACATTAATACATAGGAATATCATTTTTATGAGTAAGATATCACTATAAGGCCCAGATTCACAGTGAAAGAAATAAATTTCACATTCAGTTAAAAAAGAGTGTACATTGATAACATTAAAAGGATGGACATATACTTTTTGTAAACAAGAATCTATTTATACAAAATATTATGTCATGCAAAATAATGTATTCAAAAAACATAGAACTGACATTAGAAATTAATAGAATTTATGTTTTAATCACCTCAAATAACTGATACATAATTTAAAATAATCCATACTAAAGGATTTTATTAGTAGTTTCAGATACATTATAGTGTGTACACTCACCAAATTTTGACCATAATTTTTCCTTTTGGCTATTATAGACAGAAATTCTGTAACCTTGAATAAGGTAGTGTTTACAAGTAAAATTTTTATGAAGACCTGCTTACTAAATTTTCTGGAGGATCTAATTTAAAACTTGCATTTCATCTTGTATGGGCAAAGTCATCCACCACTGATGTATGCATGCTTACATTTACCATAATAATTTTTTCTAGTTTATACTAAATTTGTTCTCTCAAGAGATGTTAAGAGCTGATGAAATGAAGTGAACATGGACTAATTAAAACAAAAAATATTTAAAAAAAATTGTTTTGACTTCACAAGTAATAAAATAAATATGCATACTCGTAACAAAAAAAAAAAGTAAATAAAAAATGTTACAGATTTTGACAAAGATTTAATATGATATAAATAATGATTAGAACAGGTTATATAAATAGGTCCAAATTATTTGAATTGGGATGCATGCTTTCAGTGACTATGTCAAGTATTTAATTGTATGCTGATGTTTATTCCCTTTTTTTGTATTCCCTTTTGAGGCGTAAGTTCTCCCTTTTGAAGCTTAATTATTCTTGAGTAAGCTTTTATACCTAGATGAAAAGAGGAAAAAGTTAATTGAAAAAATTAAAGTAGCTTCAAAATACTATTTATATCCACTTCAAGACGTTCCTTAAAAATCAGAGCACTTCTAACCAACTTTAGAAAAAGAGATAGCTCTTCTTGATTAACTTATATCTTTTTCTTTGAACTGTTCAAGTGGGAAGGTTTATTTTTATTACAGTTGTATCCTAATAGTAAAATAGTGTTATAGACAAAAGAATATAACAGTAGACTTATAATAAAATAAAAAATTATAAAACCTCATGCAGTACCTAATACATTGCATTTTACTAAAAATGTAATAACATTTACTAAAAATTAATAGTAATATTATTTAATTTTATTATGAAATTTCACTGATAAAGATATATAAAAAAAATATTGTACTCATCTTTTTCAATTAAAGTAAATTTCTATATTTTGTCAAAATTTAAATTATAATATTAATAAAAAAAACTTTTTTAATGATGAAGGAATATATTTTTTAAAAAAGACCTAGTTCATACAGTGTTTTACAATGTGGTACATTGTGTTTGCCAAAATTAGATAAACATTTACAAAACATTGATAAAGAAAAATTTTATTTAGTGATAAATAATAATACTAATCGGTAAATTTTGTATTTCATCAACAAGCATTGAAAATAGCAATGTGTAATATGATTTAATTGATATTTTTTAATGTAGGAGAGGCCCAAATAAATACACACGTAATTGGGAGGATGAAGCAGCATATAGATCAGCTACTTTATCGACAGCAGCTAGAGGAAGGGCTCGAGGACGAGGTGGAACTAGGGGGAGAGGAAGGGGTGGTAGGGTATACAGAGGAGCAAATGTCAGTGCCATTCCTGTTTCCAATCAAGAAGAATTCCCTGTGTTGGGTGAACGACGCCCACGTCGATCAATTTCTAAACCTAGAAGTTCAGGAAGTGGTACTAGTGTTGTAGCTGCCCCTAGTGTTACTGTGAAAAAAATTCCTAAACATTTTATAACGAGGCCAAAATCAAATGACAGAAATCAGAACTACATATCAAAACGTATATCTGATGGTGGTGTTAGTAATAGTGTTCCTGTTTCTTCTGCAGCTGATGTCAGTCATAAAGATAGCAGCATATTGTAAGTATTTCTGATATCAGTTGTATGCATAACTGTCATCTTAAATTATTTCTATTTTATTTTTATAAAAAACATTTTAGATTAAATTTCTTTTTTCTTTTTGAAATTAATTACATTACTGGGATAGTATCTTGGCTTAGTATTACTAATGTTCAAAATGATAAATCAGCTTCTTTGTAGTACTGCTGAAGATGTGAATATCTGGGAGTACTGGTTAAAGTATATTATATGAATAAAAAATATGCAACAAATAAAGGTGATGCAAAAGGAAGATTTATCATGCTTCCTGAATTTTCTAATTCTACTATAAATTTATCATTTTATTGTTTTTATTTGATACATTACTTATAATTTCTTTTTACATTTATGTTACTGTTGTAAGGGAGTAGCAGAAGCATTGGAAGATACTAAGAGATTTTTATTTGAATGAATGTTAATTGAAATGTGAATTATTTTTATTCATGTTTCTTTTATTAATGATAATTTAATTTTCATTAAATTTTTGGTTCATCTGGATACAGTAAATCTAAAAAATTTTTTGGATTAATGAGTGAATTAATAATTATGATATGTATTGATATTTGTGAATTATATGGGAGCTTTTTTCTTTATTTTAAGCTGTAATAAATAAGTACGGTATAATTTCTGTTACATTTTAGTTTTTTACTATTAAGAGAATGATTGTATTGTAAATCTATGTTTTACTACTTTACTCATTTTTTTAATGTGATCAATGTGTTGCTGTATTTTATTTCATAATGGTATTCATTTTATGTTTTTTATAATTTTAGAAAGTTCTGTAGAAGTGTACTCGGAATTTGAAAAAAGGTTGCACAGATTTGGGGTAATGGAATTTATTATGCCATGACATAATTTTAGTTGTACTTAACATTTTGATATTTAAACCAATAATTTTTTTTTTAATTATTGGAATCATGGGATCACACTAATTTCATGATTTTATATTAGGTATAAAGCAAAATAGGTATCAACATATATATATATATATTTATATATTAGAATTGTCTTGAAATTACGTTTCTATAAGCTACATAAACACAAAAAATATACTTGAAAAATTATGTTTTTTATCAAATTAACTATTTTACAACATAGTTTCCATCATTATTGAGTAAATTGTTTAGAGCAGCTTTTGTTTACTTTGTGAAGAAATCAGTTTGCGCTTATATTCTTCATCTAAATGCTTGTTTGCTGAGTAACTATTTAAGGTGTAGGAAGAGGTGTAAATTTTTTATATGGGTGTTTGATCTCGAATATTACTATTGAAATAATATCTTTAGATTTTTCACTATAACTACAGAAGTTAATGCAATAATAACTAATGGTAATAAACGGCAGCCAGTGTGAGAGAGAATTATCATGGAGCAAAAATCATATCTTTTATTCTATTTTGGTTGTAGTTTTCTCATAATTCCACTATAAACAACAGAAACTATTGTTGAGCCTTTAAGCAAGAATTTCACCTAATCAAAAACCTTATTGCCAACCATAAAAGTTTGAAGGGGAAGTAACTGATGTAGGAGAAGGAAGAAAGAACAAAGGAGGAATATTGGCATGGGAATTACTCAACAGATCAAATCAAACCATAATGTCTCAATTCTTGATAACTCATCATTGTGCTTTCACTGCTAATATTAAATTATTGTCATCACTATCACCATTTATATTAACATTTTTGATGGATTATCAGTTAAAGGTTCCAAAGACAAATAAGGTGTTCTTATTTTTTTGACATGACCTTGATTTCCATTTGGCAGTCATAATTGATCTGCTTGTTTAGTTAATACAGTGGCATCATGTAATTTAAAATGAACATATTTTTTCGTACATACTCTTTTTAAAATTTGGCCAATTTTTTTTTAATCTGATTTAGAAGAAAAAGGAGGCATTCTCAAAATTACTTTTTGACCTTCTTCAGCTAAACTGAATTAATTTTGAACAGTGTATCATGTGGCTTTTATTGGAACTGTACAGTTCAACTGTATAGTTCGGTTTTCAAAATTATAGTTGTAAATGACACATTATTTTGTATTAACCAATCGATCATGTCTACTTTTTACATATTTGAATTCAGATCATGGTTCAGATGCGTGTTTAAAAACAAAGCATTACACCACTCTGCAACATTTTTTTTTGTTTTGATGCTTTTATGTCATTTTCAAAGTATTTTCATTGCTGAATCCAAATATGGAGCCTGATTTCACCTAACACATATAGTTTTCATACAACTTGCCATGATATTATTACATTTTTACACATTTTGTGTATATGAGAGGTTATTTTCATCAGTACCAAATTGGTAGTTGGCATCACTGATCAGAGCGCCGTTTGCTGTTTCCCTCTCCACAACTAGATGACACAGCTTGTTTGAGGTTATGTTATTGCTGAATGTGTAGTGAATTGA
>JAAAKQ030469999.1:18577-41445 GCA_010016005.3 Zanna intricata | reverse complement strand
ATATATATATATATAAGTGTGTGTATGTGTGTGTGTTGTGACTGTAATTTATAAATATATGAATTTGGTAAAAAAGAAACTATTGTTCATCCAAAATGGATATTTTAATTAAACAATTTTTTTCTCTTTATATATATATAAAATGTATGTCTAAGTGTATTGAATTATTACTCACTTTAAGTATAAATAAATTAAATTTATTGTCTTTATAAATATAAATATGTAAATCACATAAATGATGGATAACAGAACAGACCATGTAGCTTAATTATAGTGACAGTGATTACAACTATAACTTCACTATTATCATTACCATATTCATCTCATAGTATAAGTGCTTAGAAAGATTTCCTTATATTTGGATGATTGTTAGATTGTTGATCTTGGCCCTAACTACCTGTTTCAATTAGGTCATTTAAAGCAGATACTAGAGTAGTTCCAAGGTTACAGTCAACCATACTTGAGTTAAGTCTCTAGAAGCAGTGTATTTCTTCAGTTTAGTATACTTATAAAGTAAAAATTTAAAAATATTTCTCTTATACTTCTTTTAAATTATGTTTCTTTGTTATATTCAAATTAGTTTTGAAAATATTCTTTATATCTTCATACTTTTGATCTGTTGAGTCAGTTTATTAGACTTCTTTCTGTAGTCTTGTGTTATGAATCATAAATGATGCTTACAATTGTACATACTATAACAAAAAAAAAATTACAAATGAGCTATAATTTGATTCATCATATTATGGATTTTTTTGTAAATAGAGTTTCATCTATTTAAAACAAAATGATTTTTTTGTTCATATAAAATCTGTTTCTCACTGGACAGTTCAACAGAAAACTGACATTTAGTCTGGCTTATCATTTGTACCTATTGGATGTGTGATTAATTATCTGTACTAAATTTTATCTGTCCCTAACAGATAAGATGATCAGTTAAATTTTAAATTTGGAAAAATACTACAAGTAAAGTATTTCGGAATTAGTGACCACACTGTCTACTCGGTCAGTAGCTTTTGAAAATCAAATTTTCTAGATTCAATTCCTTGTTAGAGTCTGGTCTCCAAATTTTTTCAATCAATACTCCTCTTTAAAGCAAATACTATTCCATTATCTCTCTTTTGTAAAGGTAGTAAAAGATTGATTGATTTGTGTAATATTCCTGAAGTCTTCAGATATTTTGTGCAGCTTAGCCAAATCATAGTCAATAAACAGCTGTGTTCTTTATTCATGTAGTGAGAGTGCCTGCAGCTTATTACATTCCGAAAGTGCTAGATGAGAACAGGTTGATAATTAGAACTAGCAATGGAATGGTGGTTAACAGATAGTATTAAGAAGCGAAGTGTTAAAACATAATTGATCCAGCTTGGCCTTTAATTGTCAACCTTCCACATGAAAAGACAAGTAGTAACCATTTGTGCTGTTCTGATACACACAGTCAGAAACAATTTCAAAATTGATAACTAATCTAATGTTTCTTATAATATTACATATTGTAAAGTTGTATATATAATACATTTGTAAATTTACTTTTGGAAGTTTATCCGTTCTAAGTTATATACTAAGACTAAAATTAAAAGTAGAAATAGTTAAATTAAATTGTGTGAGATTCTTTTCTTTTCTGATTAGGAGCACACAATGATTCCAACAATATATTTAGTCATTTTGTTAAATCTGTTCTAAAAAATTGTTGGGAATGTATTTGTCGGAGCAGTATAGAAGTTAATAACTTGTCATATACAGATTAAGTCCTAGCTATATGTAAGTAAAATTTTAGCACTATTGATACCTCAGTTCAACCACCTAGTTAGCATTTATTGTTGGGTTCTAACTAATAAGATATCCTGGCTTAGGATGTAAGAAAATTACATGTGTAATTTTCTTCATTAGTTAGGGATATAGTTATCTTATGATTACCTAATTATAAATAAAGACGCAACAGAAAATTTATTTTCTGGCATTATTGTTCATTGTTTGTATGTGTTACATATATAGTGTAATGCTAGATTTTAAATGAAAGCATCAAAGATGAAGTTGTGAAAAATCTGAAACTAATTGCAGATTAATTGTATTGAAGATGTATGAGATATTAGGGTAAGTATTTTAAATTTCAAAACTTGTAAGTCGATAGCGTTTTCTTAAATTTGCCTTCTCACAGATTGTTACACTCTGTGTTTGCATACTTGTCTTACTATTATTGAAGATTTTTTTTTTTTTTTTAATTTAGCTATGATCATAATTAGTTTTATTTTTGGTATTTTTCAAATGAAGCCTTCATTACTATTAAACTTGAATTTTGCAGTTAGTTTTACGTACTGAATAAGATTTTACATAAATTTTACAAAAATTTTCCACATTGTTAAGTGGCGTATTATATAAAATTATTATTTTTTGAATATGTAATTCCAGTGAGCTGTAGTCATTTAATAAATCAGATTGTTGTAAATCAGTCAGATGTTATTTTCACTTCTAACATGCAGTTAAAAAAATAATATGTTTTATATCTTAATGCGATTAAATCTGGCACTTTACGGTTACATTAAAAGAGTGAAAGGTACTGATTCTGTATCGCAAGGTTAATAGTTATCGATATCGATCACTCAGTGTGTTCAAGGAATTAATTGTAATTCTCACCTATATTTATACTTTCTAATTATTTGCTAATGATTGTATCTCTTATGTTTTATTGCAGAACGATTACCTTATTCGAATTGAATGTATAAGTTACTTGTTATACAGACTGTGTTTTAACATAATAACTGTTAATACTTATTATTTTGTATGACTTTCACAATTAATTCCTAAATATGAATTTGCATTTTAAGTAGAACTGGTTAATTAACTGTATCAGTTATGTGAAAATTTATTACATTTTCAGAAGCATCGTCCTGTAAATCTTGTGTTTGTAAATTATGTTTGGTAAAATGTCAAAGAATTTTTTTTTTAATTTAGAAATAAACGAAATATAATTATAATAAATATAATATAATAATAAAATAATAAATAAAAATAAATGGCAGAATGGTATCATCTCATTCTTTCACATAGAAGGTCCTGGGTTCAAATCCAGTTGGGCTTGCAATTTTTCATATATTTCAAACTTTTCTCACCATATCCTATGCACTAGTTTTGAGTGTATTGGTAAATTAGTTATAAAAAAAGAAGAAATATAAAATAATAAATAAGAAATAGTACTGTTAGTAATTTAAATTTATTTCATTTAAATATTGTAGTAAAATAAAATGAAAATCAAATAATTAATTAAGGACATTAATACAATATAAAAATCAAATTAAGAAAATTATTACCCGAAATAGGCTACTGATTTCTTATATTTGCTTTAGTTATTCCTTATGTAAAATAACAAAGCGTAGAGCCTAGGCAATATTTTTTTTTATTTAAAGATATATTCATACAGAAAATTTATTAGGAATATAAATATTATATTAATGTAATTATATGCTGCAATACCTAATTTCTCTCACCTTGAAAATAACCTTCTTTATTGTACAAAGTACTATGATTTTCCAGTTAAATCAGAAATGTAATAGTAGAAGACTTCTATTTTATAACAGTATAAAAAAAAAATCTACTTTTTTAAACTTTGCACTTTAACATATATATATTATTCGTTACCCTTTTTGTACTTGTTATATAAATGACAATTTAATCTATTGCATACTCAAGATAATGAATATATTCATTTAAATTTATACTTGTGAATGCTAAATCAACAATATGCACATATTTTGATTGGAATTACCTTTAAAACATAAAATAACCCTAACTATTTATGTTAATTCCTTTGTGCAATCTGGTATTCTCAAGATGCTTTAAGAATTTTTACCTGAAAATGATTTTTTATTAAAAGTTTATTGTTCAATTTTGTATGCAAGTGCAGTTCATATGCTATTCTTATTATTTTTTCACTTCAAAATTAATATGATTAATTCCAGATTGAAAAAGATACATTAGAATTTAGAAAATATTCATTAAAAAAAAAGAAGTAAAAAATTGTAATAATGTGAGTGCAAATTTAGATGAACACTGGTAATATTTTTGGGTATTATATGTATTTAGGTGTCAGAATGTGTATAGTTTCATTAAAATTTATTAATATGGATGCATATGAATAATTTCAGTACTTTGAAGCAGAGAGTAATTTGATGTTTTGCCGGTATAATGACAATTATTTAAACGTTTGGAAACTCATTTAATATTTATTTTTATAATGACTGGTATATAAAATACAGAAACATTTTCTTAGAAATACAGGAATGTACCTTGACCAAGATTGTAATCCAAACTTTGATATGGTTAGCTTTGTTATAGTAGGCTGTTATATAGATTTTATATTATTTTATTTCATTATTAGCAAAATTGAAGTTAGCAGTTATAGTGAAATTTTTTATGATTATCAAAAGTACTAGTATGATGTATATATACAGCATCCTGGAAGTAGTAGTAGTGACCAACCCGTGTTTAATAAAACACTTCCTGTAGTTCACCAAAGATATAGAACTCTGGGTGCAAATTTCACAATATGTTGTTGGCATTTATAGTGGCTAATGTCCATAACAGTTGATGGTGCTTAAAAAAAAAAAAAATTATATAGTGACAGAGTGATAGCATCTGGCCCTTCATTTGGATGGTTTACGATTCCAATTCCTTCAAGCTTGGCAGTTTGTACAGGCCGTGGAAGTTAATCTCCTGTCCTTATCGTAAAGAAAATATACAATGAATGTAACTGGGTATCAATATATTTTATTGAATAAATAAATAAATATATATACCTATTATGCATCTTTTTTCATTTTTACTTCTGTTTCTGAAGAAAAATTAAAAAAAGGATATTAAGTACACTACTAATGATAGATTGTCAGTGATTTTTATCTGGTAGCCAAATTTTTATTAAAACCTTCTTGTAATCTTTTTGCCATAATTTTGAAATTTTTGATATTCACTCATTTATCAAAATATGATAGCATATTGAAACTGAGTAATTCATTTCTTGGTTTTTTTTTTTTGTAATAAATTAGTTACCATTGATTTCTATGGTTGTATGGTAGCATCTCTGCTTTTAATTGTCTCAGTCCTGGTTTCAAATCCTAGTTAGGTTGGCAGTTTTCACATGTTACAGAAATTCATCTCCCATCAGCTGTTGTGATTGGGTGGTTTGCCTGTAGTTGCTTGCCCATCGAGTGCTGGTCTAGTGGTTAACGCGACATCGCAAATCAGCTGACTAAGGTTCAAATCCTAGTAAAGGTTTTATCCAGATTTGAATACTAGATCATGGATACCGATGTTCTTTGGTGGTTGGGTTTCAATTAATCACATTTCTCAGGAGTGGTCGACCTGAGATTATACAAGACTACACTTCATTGACATTCATACATATCATTCTCATTCATCCTCTGAAGTAATACCTTACTGTAGTTCCAGAGGATAAACAGAAAAAGAGAGAACCTGTAGCTGCATACAAAAAATTATTAACTGTCAGAATTAGTTTTTAATAAGTTAAATTAGTTTCTTTACATTTAAGATTTGTTACTTAATATTTTTCATAATTTCAGTGGGTGGGGGGGTGGGTGGTGATTTGTACCTTAGATTACCTCTCTTCCTCTTCTATGGATAAATTTTTACCTTGTTTTTCAGATAATATGAATGTGTAAGTCAGAAAACATTCTGTACTAACTAAATGTGTATAATTACTATGAAAATCATAAAACATTTTCATGTCATTTAAATAAAAACCAACTGTTACATGATTTCATTATAATAAAATAACTTTTAAATCTATTGTTTTTTTTTGGGAGGGTTATCTTTACTTAAAAAGATACATATGTTTAGTTATCTTTAATAGCCATCTATCTTGAACTATCTCTACTTAAGAGCAACATATTATAAATCTCGGCATCAACAAAAATAATTAAAAAAAAAAAAAAATATTAATTTATAAAAACAGTTAGATGTGAGAGGTGATTTGGAATCTATTAGGTTACATTTAGTGAGTACAGTGTATGACCTGTATACGGATTTGAATACTTGATCATGGATACCGGTGTTCTTTGGTGGTTGGGTTTCAATTAACGACACTTCTCAGGAGTGGTCGACCGGAAATTGTACAAGACTACACTTCAATCACATTCATACACATCATCCTCTGAAGTAATACCTTACGGTAGTTCCGGAAGCTAAAAGTTCTGCTCATATAATATCTAGTTACACCTACTTAAACATTAAAATTTTTAATATTTCCCCCTTTTTTACTTTCTCAGTACATTGTTTATTTTTAAACTTATTATATTAATTTAACAATTCTGATATCTAAATGGCTTTTTGGACAGATTGTTTAAGGATAGAGGTGTAGATTGGGGGTTAGATGCTGCAGACCAAGCTCCTAGTTGATTAATTGTCAGTACATGATACAGGTAAATCACATCTGCTTTATTGTTAGCACTGGCAAGGATCAAACCAGCCTTTCGGCTGACAACTTATATACATAGTTGGAAAACAAACCTTTCTATCTAGTGCATAGTGATTGTCTTTTTATTGAGAAAAATTATCATAATTACATTAGTGTGTACTTGTACATTACATTTAGTGTGTATAAATATGTTCTGCTAATTCTTTTTCATTTTATAAAAATAAAATTTGTAGGCATATAATCCTTTAAAATTGTTGCCACTGCTATATAATCTGATGTTTACTTGGTCTTACATAATTCTGTTTTAACCACTTAAGATTGCTGAGTCCATTTATTTCGGTGGTATAATTAGATTTTATTTTTTAATACCATGGTTAAATGCATAGTTAATGTTCACCTAAATATATATACGATAGAGTAAATCTATACTCACACTTAGTATGAGCTTTTACTTAATTTTCTTTCAACTGATCGTAATTGATATCTTCATTAATTGCAGTGGATTTGTTCTTATCATGAACTGAACTGTTCTTTTATCATATAAACATTTTTTTAAACACTGATTTAAAATATAATTCCTTTCTTCCAAAAACATGCATGAGTTAATTATTATTTAGGTAAGCCTTATTCTATTACACCTCATTTTTTCTGTGATGTATTATAATTTAGTTATACATGTATACACAGTGATAAGTTTGGGACATATGCTTTCACATTTTTATTTTATTTTTACCTAATTTTTCAAATTAACATTGTTCAGTTATAGACTGTTTGATATATCATCAGTCTTAAACCTCTGATTAGATTTAGTTCTGATTCAGTGAGTGATAAGTAGTCTATTTAATATAAAATTACTCAACATATTTTAATATAGAATTTTTCATTGAATTGTATTCTCTGTGATGTAGATATTTTCTTTTCACATCACGGGTTGTTCTATAGATTCAGTTATTAAATTTTAAATTATAGCTTGCATGTTACTGGTAAGACTGTAATTTTGCTATCCTGAGATTACCTACGATGTTTAAAAGCACTTTAAACATAAAAATGATGCATATCATCTTGAACAATATATGTTACGATAAGGACAGAAATAACAGATTAGACATTTGCTTGAAGGGCACAACAGCGATATTAATTGCAAAATAATATGTGTGAAGAGGGTTCCTTTGTTAATCTGTTAGAAATTATTACAAATACAAATTGATCTGTACCATTTAATACCTCTAGTGTAACTATACATTAAAATATTTCATACAAGCTTGGTTCAGCGTGCAGTCCTTCTCACAAACAACCAATCTCTACTCTTACTGGGTCGATGAAATAATCTTATTGCAAGTACTTTGTTTTACCATTATTGTAATTAAAAATTGTTAGGACACAACTGAATTTATAATTAATAATCATGTAGGAACCCGTTTATGATAATAAAATGTAAATATGAGAGAGAATCAAAATTTGAAAATCAGAACTTGTTAATGCTATCAGGACTTGTTGAAACATAAAATATTAGATTGTACTTTTCATTTAACTCTTTCTATATTTCATGATAATCAGAGAAGTTAACTGTTGCCTAGGTTGTTTGTCAAACTATTTTCAACTTGAGCTTTTCGTTTTTAGAGCTAATATTTTATCAAGAGTCTTTCAAGGTAATCAGAAGTGAGAGCCAAAAAATTAATCAAACATTTATTTACAAACAAGGATACAATTCACAGAAGTATCAGGATCTTATATTCTGTATCTACAAGGATATGTTAACCTTTTTTTCAATATTACTTGAGATAGGCAGTTAATATATTTTTTCTTTCATCTTTAAAAATAAAAATTCTTAATGTATGTTTGAAATATAAGAAGTGTGTTTGGAAAGAAAAGTTAATTTTATTATGGAGCTGTTAGAAGATCGACTTTAAGTTGCTCTCTTAATTACAATTTGTACAATTATTCAGCTTATTAAAATATTTAAGTTAAGTTGTTGAATCTCAAATAGCTTTATGTGAATGCGGCTACAACCACCTTTTTGTCCATTACTTCTTTAAGTCTTCTAGTGTCTCTAAGGGGATGATATCCATTTTGAGAATCACTGACTAAGGACATTCCTGAATATTGTCATCACAGTTATTTTCTGATAATTTATGTATATATATATATATATATTATTAATTATTGTCTAAAAATTTCCCCAGCTGACATAGTTATTGCTCATAAACTTAGACATTTTTTCTTTTCAAATAATGGTTTTTAATTTTCAAACTCTCAAGATGCATGAGAATTTCAATATCATGAGTGACAGTATGATTAGATATTTTTAATTTTACCTTTCAGTTCTTCTACAGTACAAGCATTATTAGTTTTCTGTTCTTGTTGTGCAGTTTTTACAAATTTATTATTAAAATTTTATGTTAAATCATCCAGTTCTGATTGTTTTTTTTTTTTTTTTAGGTATGTAAATCGTTACTTAGGAACTGCTCTTTTGCTTATTTGTATTGTAAACTGTTACTGATGCGGACTTGTTCACATGCTTTTGTTTTATTTATTTTGTAATCTTTAAGAGTTGTTGGTACTCTATTTTCCTTCATTTTGAGTAAATTTGATGTTTAGTGTTTGTTTTTTTTTTTAAGTACAGTCAATTATGAATATAAAGTGCAGTAAAATAATTTCTATTCAAGTCTAGTGGTATAGAGATTTCGTGAGTTATTGAAAAAGAAACTTCATACATTATCAGGAATACTAAAAATAATAAATTCCTCTCTTTCTCACATGTATCACAATTTTTAAATTAGCAAAGTTTTTCTTAATCTATTTCAGCTTTCTAAAGCTGGATACTTTATATGATTGGTTAATGCATTTTAACATAATATTATTCTTGAACAGAAATATAGAGTTCCACACATGCTTTGGAAATGTAATTATAGAAACATTAATCAGTTTATAACATTATTTTCAATGGAAATTACACTAATTTCCAATATCATTTTTAAAACTTGAGAAAATTATGATTGAATATATCTGACAAAAAATTTGATAAAAAAATTATTAAACATTTGTATATTAAATATATTTATATACATTACACTGAATAAATTGTATTGTGTGATCCCAGGTTTATCAGGCGTTGCATTAATGGCCTAAATAAGTATAAGTATAAGTATGGCCTAATAAGAATAAGACTATTCAAATGCAATTATAATTAGTTATAATTTTTTACTGGATTTGAATCTAGGTCCTGTAGTTTCAGTGAAAGCTATTGTATTACAATAGCTGATTGTTAATATTGTCCCCCATTCATCTTATTGATGAGTATTCTTAGCAAAAACAGAATGCGCATTTAGTATTGATTACAAAAAGAAAAAAAATGCATTATGTTCATTTTTTTGTACAACCTGACAAAATTCCTACTTTCCTATAAAATATAATTATAAACACAGATTAACAGATTTATAGAGAAAAAGTATGTTTGAGTATATAAAAATTAGACTGTTTTAAATAAATTTTTTTTATAGCAAAACTCACTGTTTGTTGTGTTGAGGATTGTTTTGTGTTGTTATTTTTACATGTTTTTAGTACATGTATTATGATGCTATTTTTTAAATTGTTTGTTAAAGTTGATTAATATGTTTACAGTAAAATTTAATGTATAAGTTGACATTTGATCTGAAGTTATAAACATTTGAACATTTAAAATATACAAACATCACAAAACAGAACCTGAACTCAGTGAAAAGTTACTGCCCAAATATTATGTATTGCCTGATGAAATGATAGGATTCTGAAAAGTTAAATAACACTTTTTTTCTATTTTTTGACTTCTTGATGCATTCTGCATAGCACTGTGTGTTAATACCTTCACATTCAGTTGAAATACCTTGTTGGTATTTCATGTATAATATAAATTTTTTTGAAATATATTAACAATAAATGCAGCTTTTAAAAAGGTCTTCTTTATTCCCTGATTCTTAACCATCATCTGGAGTATTAAAAATGATACCTAATGATGGTATGGTGAGTATGAAAAATGATAACTAACCATTATTTTTCACTGACAGCACAAGTTTTACCTTCTCAGGATTAAAGGTTTTCATTTTGATATATTAATACAAGTCAGAGTAGTACTGTTGTGTTTTGTTATTTTAATGTTATAATGATATTTTTGCATTACTTAAAGAGGATGAATTGTTTTTGAAAGTATTAGATGTATCAACAAATTTTAAAGAAAAGTGATTGTATGAATAATATTTATTACCTTTATGTAAAGGTTTTTTACATAAATAATTTTTATATTTTCTTTTTAATTGTATTTTAATTAATTTTATTTTAAATGAATTAATATATTTACACACACACACATGCGCACACACATGCACCCACCCAACCACACACCCACATGCATGCATGCACACAACACACATACAAATAATTTTAAAGGCAAGATTTGTAGAATATTTTGTAGTTTATAATAGTAATTATCAGTGATCATATGACTGTATTAAAGAAATTGAATTTATGTAATGAAAAAAATATAATCCAGATTGATACTGAACTAGTGATTGATAACTTTTATAATTATATTTAATGTGCTTAACAAAAATAATCGTATTCAGAGTTGTATTTGTTATAATCCTCCAAATAACATTTTAAACAATCATAAAAAATAAACTCATGCAATCAAAAAACATCAACATTATTTGATTAATGGAACAAATATTCTCACAAGAATTTATCAAAGAATTATAAAAAAATTAAATGTACAGTGAATTAAATGGTTATAACAAAAGACTTATGTATAAGTATTGTAAATAAGTCTTATATAAGTCATGTAAATGTAGATTTATATATATATATAGAAACAGTAACAGAAAATCCTAAAAAAAAAACTAACACAAATAGTAGACTTTTGCAAGATCTTGCATTGTCAGTTTTTACACAATTCTATAATTACATCAAACAAATAAAAAAAAATAAATAAAAACCTAAAAATTTAAAAGACTTAAAAGCAAAAAACAAAAAAAAGTAACAACACAACACTACTGGAATGACATCATTCTAGTAATGGCAGTGGTTGTTAAAAGACATAACAAATACTGGGACAGATATTGTAAAGCAATGTATGCTTTTCTGTTATAATACTATGTTTTATGTGGGCTCCTTTAATTCAGTAAGGGGTATATTGGATGTTATTGCATTATTAATTAGTGTTCTTTGTGATGGATGGTAGTATCTCAGCCTGTAAGATCTGTAAGACCTGTAAGATCTGGTGCTTGAAACTTATCTGCTGTGGAATTTTTCATACTCTGTGAAATTTCACACATTTCCAACATAAAAATCAACAAACTTTTTTTTAACTTTTTAATTTAAGATTTATTCAATTATTTTTTGGTTAAATGTATTTACTGTTAATTAGACTAGTTGATCTAATTTTTATTGTATGCCATTTTGATGGGAAATAACTTCGCCTTAGATTTTTTGGTCACTTTATATCCTCAATCAGTTAAAAATTATAATTACTTGTAATTAAAAATTAATTTTGTGGTCATCTATATTTTAAAAGTTAATACGTAGTTTCTTCATGAGTGGTTAAATTAAGTATTTCATAGTTTAGCAATTATACTCATCTAATTTTTAATAAATACACAATTTTATGGTCTAATATAGTACATATAATATTTAATGCATATCAGATCAAATTGGAATTGATTCTTAAAATGGGAATTTCCTTGCAAAAGTAAAAAATTCCATAATAGATATTTATGAAGGCTTTAAAATAAAGTATTTGTATTTACTTACTTATCTATTGTAATAATATCAGTGTATATATCATGAAAATACTCCCACTCCTTTACTGACTGTGAATCAGTATTACAAATATTTTTTCAAAACATTCTGCTAATATGCGTTATAATAATTTTAAAGTTCCACTGAGTCCAATCTTTTGCATGGAAAGATATGAGTGGAAGAGGTTAAATGCTATTTTGTGATACTTGTAAGGTTGAGTATAGTTTTTAATTTAGTGTCGCAAATTAAATTATTATCCATAGAATTCATTGAAAGTGATTGAGCTGTATGAGCTATACCTTGATCCTACCATCTGAGAAGTCATACATTATATAAATCCATTCAGTATTAATTTTATGATTCATTTTTTATAATCAGGGAAGAAGTTTGCCACTGAGATTTTATGATTGTAACTTTTATCAACTATTTATTATAGTAATTAGTGATTACATAAATACAATTTTTTTGTACTTTATGAATATGTTGATTGTGTTAAGAGTGATGGCTTGCGGTCGTCACCAGTATCTGATTCATGCAATGGTAATGATTTTCCCTCAGGTTCAGTGAGTCTGCCAAGAAGAGTGGACTATCGAGTAACGAGGATGGGTCTGAAGAGCCAAAATGGTGAGTTGATGGTGTGTTTTCTGAGGTGCAGGGTATCGCATGACTAGCAGCCGCTGGCCGGTCATCATGTTCATGCCCGTATCATGGTTTTTCTTCTCTACTAGCATTCAAAACTTGCCCTACCTATTTGCCCTATCAGTATGACAGCCTCATCATGACAGAGATATTTTTTGCTGCATCAAGCTAAAAACTGTGTTTTGATTTTGGTGATGGAGTCCTGTCAAGTGTATATGTGTGTGAGTGATGTTATGCAGTACTTCCAGCCAACTGAATTAATTCACCAGTTATTTTATGTTACATTCTCAAAAAAAAAAAAAAAAAAAAAAAACTTAAGCTTTATAATATGAGATAGTAATATGCGTGTATTTACCTATAATTTTCAGAATTGTTATAAATTTTATCAAAGAAAAATCCACCGTTATAACTTTTTCCAAATATGAAGGAGCTATCTCATTTTTCCTAATTCAGCTATTTAATATGCCTTTTTATTGTTAAAAAAAATTCATTTTTTTTATTTTTATTAAATATGCCGTTATGCTAACTCATGTATAATTTGTTTAAATTGTTGGTTTGTTAGCTTGCAGCGTTGTAGTATGCAATTGAGTTTTATTATTTTCTTTGTTTATGCTTCATAGAAAAATATTAGTATTTTGAATGGAATTACTAAGTGCTGAAACACTATTATTTATGAATATTAAAGATATGCTGACCCCTACAATATATTTGTAGTATTACTTTATAGTTCATAGCATGTCTGTATTTACACACATCAGTACTAATATATATGTTATGTTAATTAGTCTTTCCTATTTGACAGGTGTTTAACCATTTTGTTCCCTATTAATTGTAAATTTGTTGTGTTGTATGAAGTATGTCTGTTGATGTGAAACTATTTTGAAATTCGTTGAAGAAAATAATCCTGAAGTAAATTTTATTTTTACTGCTGTGAATTCATTTAATCATACCTGTGAAGGTCCCATTTCTGTATAAGTTTCACTGATCATTTGATAATTTTATAAATGCCATCATATTTTCTTCTTGATTGATTTTTACTAATTATTTATTTTGGTTTTAAAAACTGGTGCTGCTGGTATTGCTTGCATATGGATTGTTTTTGGGTATTAAAATATGTAAATATCTGATGGAATAAGATTTGCTATTATAGTTTTCAACTGTTGTATTGTTCTCTATACATGGTATACTGTAAAAGGCTGATAACTCAAAAAGAAGGCTCTTTATTACTTTTGATAGTGGGATCTGCATTTTTAATGGTAAACTAAAATTTAGTCATGGTGCGTTATATCTTATTAGACTTACTCAGTGCATGTGCATTAGAGTCTGGAACAAACAATGCTAGTACATTTGTTTATCATGTAGCCTTTACGATGGTATTAGAATATGGTGTAATTTCTAGATCTCATCTTAAATAATGCCTCATATTATGTTAGTATTTACTATGATTATATATATATATATATATATTTAGTCTACTATAAAAACTGAGAGTTGTTGGTTGATTAAAAAAAATCAGAAACTACTTAAAAAAAAAATAGAAGTGTTTTTTAATAAAAGTTGAGAAATCAAATGTACATGAAGAAAGTGTTTATAAAGAATTTATTTTTAAAAGTAAAGATTAAAGGTGATGATGTTTCCAAATTTGTTTTTGAAGGTACTTTAAATAAGATTTTTTTTTAATATTCACATCATATTGTATCAAATAAATGACTACCCAATTATCTGATGCTCAGTTTTTGTGTCGTAATTTAATAAAAATTAAAAGAGAAAAATTATAGTAGAAAATAATTTAAATTTTCTTGATTCTCTTTTCTTAATTGCTGCAATCACACTTTGTAATCTATAATTATATAAAAGAAAAAAAAAATAGCTTCAACTTTCAAATTTGTCTCTTACAATATCTCCATCATCACTAATTTTTTGTCCTCTTTTCTCATTTTGTTAAGTCTGTCATCCTAATGTTGCCTTTTGTCCCATTCAACATGGGATAAAGTTAGTTTTGTATATTTTTAGGACAGGACATTTGAAATTAAAAGGAAAACTAGAAACTCTGGGGTATTTATAGCTTAAATTAGTATGTTTAATTTTGTATTTAAATGAGTTGCATCACAAATTCTTCTAACATATATTTTTTATACAGTATACTGGTCAGTAAGTAATAAAATTATGATAAAATTGGTAGGAGTTTTCTTCCTTTTTTTTGTGGTGATCGTATCCATGCACTTCGATTAGAATAAAACAATCTTTAAAATTAGTTAAAAATTATTTAATATTCAACGATTAACTTTCAAATTACTGGAACTATTTCTCTCAAAAGATCTTTAGCAGCGTCTTTTTTAGTAGATTTGCTAATAGAGTTGTCATTAGTAGCACCCAATTAAAATGGTTTGGAGACCACTTTAGTATAAGATGTGAAATATATTTTATCTATGTAATGTTTGTTCATTGATTATGTTGTTTTTGCCAAATTTTACTTATTCTAAGATATTTAATTGACAAACATAACATAGATTGTTATTATATTATTTGGTAGTATATTTAATAAATTTCCTAACATTTTTAAAACATTGCCCTGAACAACAGCTCTATTAGTAACTCCACTGTACAAGATGCTAGTAATTACCTCCAAAGGTCTTTTGATAGGAAAGTCTTGTTTAAAATTTAATAGTTTTATCATTTTGCCACATTTTAATATACTGTTCAACAAAGTAAGTTTCATTATTTGGTGTTACGTAGCTTTTTTTTTTTTAATTGTCTTTTGGGTACAAAAAGAAACACAGTTGTAGTCAACCTGATGTGAGAGGTAAGTTGTTACAAAAAAAAGTGGTATCACTATTCCTAAGCATAATAAGTAGTTATGTTATGGGTGAATTGGTTTTCTCTTAATTCTTCAGTTTATTGAGTATATTACTGGATTGCACATCAGTTTGTCAAGCCAGTTGATATCTTGTAATAGAAGTGAGATCTTTCTGATCATTATACAGATGGGCTGTATAATTATCATTATTACGTTTAGAAAATTTAACCGATTCTTCTTTATGAGTGTCACAGTTATAAGAAAGGCCAGAATGGATAGTGTCAAGTGATAAATATTTATACAGCCCTTCCACCTTTCTGTTTTGAAGGATTATTTTATAGTTAGATGTCTAAAAATAATCCCCCCCACTGTCAGTATATCAGGGAATGTTTTTTTAAGTTCTGAGAACAGTTTGTAAGTAAATGAAACATAATAAGTATTCTTTTTATTAAGAAATTATAGAGATTTAAATTTATAAAGCTTCATTATTTTATTATAGTTACCCATTTTACCTTTGCAAAATGCTTTAATAGTATATAAATGTTGAATATAGTAGATAATTTGTGATACACACATAAATTATAACTTTTTTTTTGTTCTGCTACAAGCTTGAATTTAATGTAGTTAAAAGAAATCTTATTTTCTAATGATTATGAAAAGGAATATAATAGTTATGATTAATTGATGAAAGACATTGCTTTATATTTGGTCCAATGCAATATATATAGACTGAATAAATTTGTACAAAACCTAAATAGATGTATTTCAGACCCTTAAATTGATTATTTATTATTGAGCAAATTGAAGATTTTTGTGTAAATCTGTTTTTTTCAGACAATTTTGGTTGTTTTAATTTTTTATTATAAAGCATGTAATTACAATTGTTGATGACGATACTACCCTGTAGCATGATATAACCATGCCAATAGCCTTCTGTTTGATCCTATTCGTGTTTTGTTTTAACACTGTATTTATTAATCAAGCTTGATGAGTCAATTAAATAGAAGGTTTATCTGAGTTTAAGTTTGTGTATATATTTTTTCTAATATTAATTTCAGAACTTATCAAGCTATTTTTGCAGGTGATTATTCTAGAAAATGTGGATGCATGGAAGCTCATTCATTATTATTTCCTGCCATGTTAGCGATACTTTATTATTGATTGAGTAGGAGTTATTGTATTGTTTATATAATTATGAAATTTATATTTGTGTGTGTATGCTTTGGGTAAAAAACTTGCTAGTGAAATTAAAATTTATATATACTTGATTTCCTTGTAATCCCTACCATCAAAATAATATTCAATTTTTAGTATTTTCTCATTAAATATCTCTTAAAATGTTACTTTTACTTAGACTATTCCAAAATGCCAGTGTCTGAATTGAAATTTACCTTTTTCCTTATCAGTGATTGGTTATTTGACGTTTATTAATATAACATTATTAAATATTTATTTTATTTATTAAAGATATTAAAATAAAAACTCATGTATGTGTTTAATTGTTAATACTTAAAAAAGTGAATAATAATAATATTATAACTTTAACATGCATGAATGACATTTCCAAAGTGTATAGTTTTTCTAAAAGATTTACAAAAAATCTGTTTTTCTACTCTATGAAATAATTTTATTTTCTTCTTACTCTGTCACTTTGTTTTCTTCTTTTCTGGCACTTATTTGTTTCATGCAAGAACCTTCATAAGAATGATAATTTTCATTAAAGAAAAGTAAGTACTTCTTTTAAAATGCTTACTTAGTTGATATGATTTTGCAGTGATAGAATTTCATTGTTCAGAGTTTAATCCTTAACTGTTGTAAAATCCTTTTTTTGTGTTGGCACATAATAGGTGAAATACCATTTTTACTATAATGGAACTTTTTCACAGTTTTAAGGACCCACTAACTAACTAGATAAAAACTAAATATGGCTTTTATTTTTGTCACCTAAAAAATTTTTGTTACATTGTATTTTACATAAGTATTTATATAAGTAAATATTTGATATTTTTGCTCCTAAAAAAATTGTTGTGAAAAGTATATACGTATGAAACTGATAATCTTCAATGACAAAATGTACCAGATTTATGATCAAAAACTATTTACAAAATTTTTACTTAAAAAAAAAAAAAGTTTACAGTTCTGAGCATATTATTTTACAATTTATTTCAATTATTATTCATCATAAGTCTGTATTTATGTATTATATTTACCTATGAAAATACATTTAATATTTGATAATGATGTAAAAATTATTTACTTTTTTACATCAATGAATTATTTTTAAAAATTGCACTAGCAATAAAAATAAAGTTGAAATTTTATCAGAAATTTCACCAACATCCAATTTTGCACAAGCAAAATATTATTTTCAATAAATTTTCAGACCTGATAGCTAATTTATCACTATAATCATTAAAGAACTGAGAAATCTCCATCATATTTGTATGGTACTAATACATAACTCAGCCATAAGTGATGGAAGGTGGGATTTCTAACTCTCCCAAGAAATGAAGGCTCTTACTTTAAAATGTAGAATGCTTGTTGCTCCAGGTAAGTGTCCTTATTCTCTTGTTCTTCTTAGTATAAATGATCTTTGCCAAAATATCAGAGAAGTAGGTATCCTCGAGCAATTAAAAAAAAATAATTCATCCAATGGTTGGGCTGTACCTGACCTGACTTAAGATATTGACTCCAGTCCATTTTATTTTGACAATACATTGTTTGCTAATCACTTTGGCAATTTTTTGTCACTACACAGTGTTATGCATCAAACTTTCGTTCTGTAGTAATGATGTATTCAATTCTCCATCTTTTTCATTTTTGAATTAACATACTACCTAAACTTTTATCATATTACAACAACTATGTACTTCTATACCCAAATCAACATTGTTTATTTGTTGTACTTGTGTAGTTTTTCTTTCATGAGTAATAATGTAATTAGCACTTCACAAACATGAGTAAGATTTATAAATATCAGTGTATAGTTTGTATATGGAGATTTATTTTTACGCACTGATATACAGTAATATTTCAGTATTATCCCGTAATATGATATTACTTTGTAAATATGTATTTCTATTTCATTAGTCCTTAATCATGATAGAAATGTTTATTCTAATTGTGATATGTGTGTTTTTTATTCCTAAATCTGTTGAATACTAAATTCATTTAAATGAGAAGTTTGGCAGTAGTACAACTTGTTGGATTAATGTATGTTGTATTTGTTCAATGCTTATGTCCTCAATTCATTGATTGCTGCTGCAGTTTGAATTTATCCACTAGATATAATTTAAAGTTTACTTTTGTTTTCAGTCAGATAGGTAGAATATAAGAAACAAAGTTAATGTATTTCAGGAGGTTTTTTTTGTCGCGTATTTTATACTTTTAATGGTTAGTGAATTTTACTTTCCAGTTTATTGTGTGCGTATAATTAATTGATATTAATCCTTAACACAGATAAGTAACATTGTGTTTATACCATCTAACATTCTGACCCTGTTTGGAGCACCATGCTAGAAACAGATACTGTCTGGTAGTCATTTAAGCAGCTGGTTTCTTAATGGGGTGATAATTCCTCTGTGTTCATCTAAAGACTTTGGGTTCTGTCTTACAAATAGCACAGTAAGCCTGTGTAATACTTGGCTTTTAGGTAAAGTTAAGTCTGTTACTTCTACTATCAGTCAATCAATTTTATATCAGTGATTAAAATTTCATTAAAAGGTTAATTATACAGAAATACATTCATTCTTTACGTTTGTAGGATCCTGTCAGTCTATCTATGTACCTTAAAAACGTTTTTCAATCAGTATAACTTAACTTCTTTTCTGATTTATTATTGAAACAAGTCTATTCATTAATTAGATTTCACTTAATTTGATTATGCAGCTGATGCCTGTTTAGCATGATTATAATGCTCTGAAAAGCATGAATTTTTCTGAAAATTCTTTTAATAAATTTTAAATAATAAAACCTTTGTAAGTTGAAATTTGATGTTTATAAACCAAACATATTTTAAGATACTAATAATAAACCTTCCATTAAATTTAGAAAAAAAACAAGTTGGTGCAACCAAATTCTAGTAACATTACATAAATTAGATTGAATAAATGAAATATAGAAGATTGTAAAAACAAAAATGTATTATTATTACTTTTTACATAATATCAAAATATTGTTAATGTTTTAATTTTTCTGTTAATTTTTATAGATAGATATAAGTGAAAATTTGGCCACATTTCACCATTGTTTTTTGTGAAAGCGAAGCATAACTGAGCCCAGATTTTCTGCATCTGGAATTTCACCAATGTCCAATTTTGCATGTGCAGGATATGATTTTAAATAAGTTTTCAGACCTGATAGTTGATTTATTAGTATAATCATTAAAGAACTTAGACATTTCCATCCATGTTTACATAATCATAAATCATAACTCAGTAACTGCACTTTTAAGTAAACATTTATTTTTAGGTGGTTTTGTAAATCACTGACTACATTATAGCTACTGTAAAAATCTGTCAAATGCCAGGTTTATTTTATTTTACAAATTTTTGTTTACATAACATTTATTTCACTCATTAGTTTCAGCTGAAACTTTGCTTGCTAATTACTTTTATAAAGCTAGCATTCTTAAAATAAACATTCTTTGAAAGGCTAAGGGAAATTTTTTCTTATGATAATACCTTTTTTTTTTAAAAAAAAAGAATGTTCATTCTTAATTGCAGAATTTTATTTGCTAACATTTGATAAAAATTTATTTCTGTATTAGGATTCAGGGGAAATTATGTACCCTCAGCAATTTTAAAATCTTTTAAATAATAACTACTTAGGTCCTGGGTAAAGTAGTAAGGAGCTGTTTTACAAACCGATGGTTCTGCAGAACTTGGAATGTCCCAGAGAGTAAGATCCTAGAAATTAAACTGTGTGGGAAGTAAAGATAAATTGTCAATAGCCAAAGTGATGTTTAATTTATTATTCCATACAATCATTGAAGTTGAAGAAAGTTTTTTTTTTATGTTCTTCTGGTATCTTTTAATGACTAATGACCATTTTACATGATGCATACTGCAGTTAGAAAATAAATAGAAAGAATGATAGGATGATGATGTATAGTTTATTTACAGGGTCATAGTGATACATATAGCTGTGGTGCATTCTTTTATTAGGAACATCTGTGTGAATAGCAGAGAAGGTTGTGCTTTTTAACCGAGTATTTTTTATAGGGCTAATTTCTAATGTTAAACTTCTATATGGTATCATTAAATATAATTCATTAATTTAACTACTGGTCTCTCAGTGTGCTTATGATATGAAATAGACATCTTGTTATTAACATGTAACTTAAACTCACAATATTTCCAACAGGTCATTTTTTTACAATTTACCTTAGTGTTTTTTCTAAGAAACATTTAAAAAATTGCAGCAGTTCCTGTTAATCGGGAATGTTGTCTTTTATAAATTTATATTGCTATGTTTTTGTTATTCATGATCAGCGATGATATTAATTTTAAAATTTGTAATCACAATTAGAACAACAATTTTTAATAAAATGTTTCTATAAACTTACCAAAACATGTTTTCAGTCTTCTTTGCAACCATCCTCGGTGACTGGTGTCTCTGATTTTACACTGGTGTCAGCTGATTAAACTGATATCAGTTATTTTATTAGGGAGACTTGCATTTTGAGTGTTCTTGTAAAGTATTTTGAACTGAATCATGTCTATTCTTTTAGTGTATCATTGTACACACAGAACTCAATTACCAAATAAACACAATGGCTCTGTAATATATAAACAAAATCCACTATTCTTATATTCTCTGGCTCTTCTATACCCTGCTTATTTATATTGTCACTTTTTATTTCCTGTATTCTAGTTCTATATCAGTCAGAATCATTATGTGTTCTATAATCGCATTCTGTTGTTGGCAGTAATCATACGAGTTTATTTTACATTTAGCTTTCCTCAAAGAATAAATGAATGAATTTCAGTTATCACTGAGTGAATTTGGGTTTTGTTTCTGACCTCATAAGATGTATACTGTGTTATATATTTACGTACATAAATATATATATATATATATTTATATATTTTTTATATATAAAATATATTTATATTAAAAAATGGACATATACACCAAGTCACTTAATAGGAATGAAGTGTTCAAGTTAAGATTTACTTATTTTTTAGTAATGTGTATTTTATGTAAAAATATTTTTTTCCGCTCATCTAGCTACGAGTTCTTTCTAGTTCTTCAAAATTTTTATTATTTGATTAACTATTTCTTTTAGATTTCTGTTAAGAATTCAGTATTCTTTTTTGAATATATGTAAAATTAAAAAAAATACTAACAAAAAACTAGGGTCATTGATGTTCTATCCATTAACAGAATAAAGTTGCTTTTGCTAATGCTTTTTTATTATAAAATGAATAACAGAATTATATGCTTTAAAAATTAGGCTAATCTAGCTAGCTTTTATGTATTTTAGTGAGCAAATTTGCCTTTGTTAGGTATTGTTTTTATATTATATTAATGTAGGTTGCATGTTGAGAGGTATTGGTAATTGAATTTCTATGCATTTAATAACATTTGTCTGCGATATAACGTATATATCATACTTCAAATCATTATTGACACTGTAACCATACTGTACTCTAATGATGTATGATGATTTGTACACAAACATTTTTTTATATCTTAGCATGACAGTTAAACATTATATATATATTAATGTAAATTATAATTTTTGAGTCTGTTCATTTTTATACCAACAATACAGATTGGTTTAGTTTAACTGATCATCTTAAATTATTCAAAATATAGCTATATAAACTTAAAAACAAATTTTATTAGAATATTATTACTTTTTATAAAATTTGTGTAAAAAAGTCTTATGTTATTACCAGTTTAAACTTCAACTGTACAGACTTTTATTGGTTTTAAAAAAGCATTTTTAATGAAAACAGTAATAAAATTAATATTAAAACTTTCTTCTGTATAACATAAGTTTTGCCACATTCATCAGTCATATTGGCTTGCATAATAATTATGAAATTGATAAATTATTGGTAATTACAATTATGCTAAAGTGAAGTCACACCTGTAAGATAATAAATACATTATAAGTATTAACTAAACATTCAGATTATTTTAAGTATATTTAATATATATATATATATATAATTTATATATGTTATGTTAAATACATTTTGTAATGTTACTCTTATCAAGGTTACACCA
>JAAAKQ030469988.1:0-19892 GCA_010016005.3 Zanna intricata | reverse complement strand
AGCTGTTGATGTTTATATCTTTATAGAAAAAGAAATGCACATCAACAAATTTAAACATTGAAAATAAAATCAAAGCACATATAAAATAATAAAGCTGCATTTTGCTTTGAATAAACATTTATTTCAATGCAAAAAAAATTTTAACAGCAAACCGTTTCTTTTTCACTTATCACTAGTGTTCTTTATAGACGTTTAATAAAGGAAGCAAAAAGTTAACTTTATTTCAGTTTAATATAGTATAGCTAGAAGAAAAAATGGCAAGTAATTAATTGAAAACTTCCACCTTTAAATGCAATCGGGTTCAAAAAATCCCATTGGCCAGCAATCAACCTAAATTCGGAGAAAATATTACGACTAAAGCAAACCGAAAAAATCATACATCTTCAATATATCCAGCTGTACCTTGCTTTCCATAAGAAATTATAGCAAATGGTAAAACATAAAATTAGAAACATAACCTATAAAAAGTTTAACTTTTCGATTAACTAAAAAAAAAAGTCTTAACATATTTTAAAAAGAAACTTAATTACAATAAGAAGTTGGTTATTAATTTCTTGAAAATTAAGTCATTCAAAAATTCAGAGATAGTAAAAAGGAATAGTTAAAGGAATACGAACAATATCTACACTACAGCTACAAGCATAATTATACGATATTAAATAGTTTCAAATCTTTTCCTCACCTGATTGGAAGTAGAAAATTTATTTGACAATTTCTGTAGGTCAAAAACCAATCTAGACTTGTTTCTGATAGCTGAGGAAAACATTACTACACGAAGAACAGCAAGAAGGCACGCCAACACACTTGGGTACGAGTAGGAGAAGGAACGTAAAGGTCGAATTAAGCTAAAAGCGAGGTAAGCTAGGAAGCTTCCGTTCAATACGTACAATATGATCGAAATGCCTATTTCATAAATCAACCACTCACGAGTTTTTCACGTAGCTATTGCTGCATAAGGAAGTTAAATAACTAAATCTTCATCGGTTTATTAATCTTAAACTTATGTCTAAACCTAATTATGTAAGGAAGCGCGTGTACGCAATATAAATAAAGGGCTGAAAACAGCCCTTTATTTATATTTATATTTTATATTTGCGGATTGTTTGAGGATAATTCTTTTTATGAATTAAGATTAACGGTAGCAACATTTGTTGAGAAAAAAATAAACAACATGAAACAGTTTTTGTTTATTAATTATTTTACTAAAGTATTGAGCTCTCTGATTGGTTCGTTAAGAGGCAATCAACACTAATTCTCGTAAAGGTTCTTAGTAATAAAGAATATCAATCTAGAAAGCAGAACTTCCTCTTTTTAATAACTACCTCTTACATTAAAGCACGAACTCTTTCGAATAAACTTACAGAAAAACTCATTTTTAAAAACTGTTTAAAGATGCTGGTACAAATGAAAAATTGTATTTAACGGAAATGTGTGTCTTAAAGCAGGTTGACGTTTGATTAAAAAATGATTATAAAAGAATGAAAATTTGAAATTTATACCATAATAGTCCACTAATAATAATAATAAATGCTTAGTCTAGACAGGCTCTAAATTTCTCAAGAACTATCAAAAACTGCATAAACCCTTATATCGTTATATTTTCTAATCTCTAACAGTTCATTTAAAATATTGTCGAATGGTTAAGCATCATTAATCAGAGACTGCTACTGTTTTGCAAAATAGTCACAACCGTACTTGGCAGATTTTTTTTAAAGAATCTGATGAAGTTGTAAAAGTTAACTGTTGCTTAGAATATTTGTTACTAATTTTATTCAGTTATTACAAAGTTATTAAAAAAGCTACTTTTTTCAGAAAATATTTTTGACTGCCACTTAATATATATTCATCCAAGAGATTACATAAGCGTATGATGTCAAGATAGTCGAATACTATTTTTGCACATGGACTCTCCACAAAATATCTAAGGAAAAACCACAAAAGTTTTGGTCAAATGAAGTTACTATTTCTGTACTGAAAATTGATCTCTCAAAAACTTCCATTTTTTAACTGAAGATTATATTGCATTCTACTTAACTGTACTTTAAATGAATACTTTAGTAATTAGTCTGCAGCAGGTTAACAAGAGGCATGTAATTTCTTTAGTAAAGGTGTAGGAAATTCATACTTAAATGAAGAGTAATCTACTCTGTTAATTATTTTTTTTAGACATGTAGCATTGAAATATGACAAACTAATGATAAATTGAATACTGACAAAAGATAATACAATAATAAACCATACTGTTTTTAAAATCTTTTAACAAAAGTAAAAGAATTTCTTAGAAATATTTAATAATTCCTCTACTTAATATTCTAAAAAAATGATAACTACAGTATTGTGACAAGTTATTTTTATTACTGATGAAGGCAAAACAAGGATGTCTTGCAGAATTTTCTCAAAAATGTGTTTACCCTTAATTTGATTATGCCACAAAAATAAAAATAATACAATGGTTTTTTATTTTTATAGGTACAAAAAATTGTGGAAAACAATAAATAGTTAAGTTCTCATCAAATACCACGCAAGAGATTATTTGGGAAACAAATTTAAAAACTAATTTTTTAAAAATGCAGAAATTCGCATTTACAATATCTTTCTAGAAAACTGAATAGCTAGCTCCTTCATTTGTGATGTAATGAGTGAAATTGTTAATAACACCTTCCTTGAAAAGGGAGAAGCTCCTTTATTATGTGATCAAATAATATATTTGATCTGCATAGTATTATATCAAAATTATTTTAATAAAATTTAGTACATTTATAAATTTATTTAGATTGCATGTACTGAGTTCAAGCTTTATGTCAAATTTGTATTATGTTTAGTTATCTATATGTATGTCCAATTTCTGCGAGATGATTTGAATACATTAAATCTGTTGTTAATGTGCAAGAATTATACATGTTCTTGTACTTGAAAATATACCCAATGTAGTATTTAGTGCATCATTGTAGTTTAATTTGTGAAGTCCTGGATTATTGAGCTTATCAATTGATCATATGATCTTATTTATTTTTGAAAGCAACATAGTATAACCTTATTTTCTAATAATGTAAATACATTTTTATGAATCTTGATTCATAATACAATTTTCACTTCTAGTTATTTTTTTATTTTGTTCTGTATATAAAATAGAAGGAAAATGTGGTTTATTTTCCTTCTATTTTCCACATTAAGAAAATGTGGTTTATAATTGTGGGTGTGTAGCTGCTGTTTTTTTTCTGTTTAGCCTCTGGAACCACCATAAGGTTGGTGGTTCCATTCATACATATCATCCTTCAGAGGATGATATGTATGAATGTAAATGTAGTGCAGTCTCAGGTAGGCCATTTCTGAGATGTATGATTAATTGAAACCCAACCACACAAGAATACCAGTATCTATGATCTAGTATTCAAATCCACATAAAAGTAACTGCCTTTATATTAGGATTTGAACCTTACAAGTCTCGACTTTGAAATCAGTTGATTTGCAATGATGAGTTAACCACTAGACCAGCCTAGTGAGCTGGTGTCAATGTGTGCTAGATTTGAAGATGAGGTTGTCTACTAAGGAATGCTGAGGTCTAAAAGGTTATCTGTATTGTGCAGTATAAGCCAGAGTATAATATTATCTGTGTAGAACATGTAGATTTTTTAAGTGTTCTAAAAATATTTCGGAAAGGATGGACCTGTAGATAGGCCTAGTAAAGTAATGCTAATTCTTGAAGTCTGTGAAATAACTTTACAGCTTCTTAAGGTTTTACAGTTGACTTTTTTATTGGTATGTTTTTCTATGATTTCAATGTATTTTTATAAAGACTATCTCTATAAAATTAGTGTTGTGATGACATTATGCTTCCTGTTGAAAGGTGCTAGTATGTCTTTTATTACATTGTAATGAAAAAAACTCCTTGTTTGAGTATACATTTCAAATACCAAATGGTGTAATAAACATACAAATATGTATTTATTTTAATAAAAACTTGGTAGGAATATTTTAACCAAATTATATTTCTTGCTGAAAATCTATAACTACTTTCCTATAGTTTTAACCTTACATTTAACTTTTCACTTCCACTCATCTTTCATAAATTATTTATCAAATCATTCAAAATTTCTTCTTTTAATTTGCTTTGCACAGAAAATAATGGTTAACAATCATCTTCAGTTTTTTTAATTGTAAACAATTTTAATGTTTTTCTATTGATACAGCATGCTTTTGAAGAAAGTACTATTGAAATGCAAGATGCAAACAAACTTTGCAATGGCTATAAACAGCTTTTTTCATTTCATAATTAATAACTTTACTTTTGTGTGCAATAACATTCTGCATATTAATAGCATTGTTTACAGAACAAGTGGTGAAAAAATAAAGTTATTTACTTAGTAAACCCTATTTAATTAAAAAGAGTGATTTAATATTTTAAGGATTAGTGTGTTTCACTTATATGTCAAATAAAATAAGAAAATAACTCATGTCACATTATTTATATGTATGTCCCAAGATATATTTCATAATTGGTAATTAAACCTGTTAAAAATTGTACTATTTTTAGTACAATTCTCAGGTTTTACTGAGAAAATTTTAAACACCCAAATAATTTAATAACAAATTTCTAATTCTACTTTCTCTATTTAAAATAGTGAGAATGTAGTAATAACAGTGTATACAGCTTACCAATCTTAAACAGTGTACATTTATTTTTTTAATGCGTTTGAAAGAATTAAAACAAAACCAAATTAGATTTTATGATGAAATTAAAGTGTTCATAAGCAGGTCAATTTTACTTTTTTACATGAAAGAAAGATAAATCTGTTATATTTAGTTTTGACTTCTAAAAAGAAAAAAATTAGGAAGTCAAAAAACATGCTAATATTTCAATATTATTTTCCACTTTGCTCTAAAGAAAAAATTTACATATCTTCAAATATAAGTAGTCATAAGAGGATAATTCATTATAAAGCTAACATAGTTACGTTCAAAGGTAAATTTAAAATATCAAAAATTCTGTGCTAATACAACTACAGTAGCATGGATTCATATTATCAAAACATTGAGATTAATTTGATAAAATAATAGATGTAAACAACTCATTACAAATGCATTATGAATCTAAATTGGATGATAAGAAGCAATTAAATAAAGAGTTAATTATATAATGCAGTTATTGAAAGAATTTTAATTGTTTTTTTTTTTTATTTTTATTTCAAGAACCACTGAACTATTCACAATACTTTAATATTTCTGTAGTAGTGTAAAAAAAATTTATACTATTCATTATCTTACTTTTTTAAATTTCTACATAATAAAAAAATAGCAATTTCCTTTCTGCTTACTACTAATTGAGATAACTGGATTTGTCTGAGATTCTTGAAAAATCCAAGTATGGTCTGGATTCAGTTATGGAAAGATTATGCAGCTACTTTTTATTGTACAGAAAATTATCACAGCTACTTTAGTGTATGTAAAATCTAAAGGTAGGTCCTTCCTAAAAACTGCTTCTACTTGCCTTCTCTACCACACTCTTATAACCCAGCATGTGGAACACTTTCTACTGGTTGCTACAAGACTTCCAAATGATATATATAGCTTGTATTGTTATTATTTTTTTTTTAAGTCGATGAGTTGCGAAGGAATACCAGTTACATACTGGGGTCTTCATGGAGAAGTGTCCGGCTAGAATTGCCCAGGTTATCATTAACCTGGCAAGTGCGTATAGTAACCTGCCCCCTATTGACTAAACCTCTCTCTGCTACCCCAATATTGGAACTGCAATTAAGTATTACTCAGTCTCAAGGGGGGGGGGGGTACCTTTGGGTTCAGGAGATCTGAAATCCCTGTGCCTCATCATCGCCATCCTTCATGCAAGCACAGATCAGTGACAACTCAGCAGAGAGCTATCCATCACCCCTTCACCCTCCGGTGTTGCTCTTCACCACTGCCATGGTGGACATTCACCTGTATTGGTGTAAAGCCAGTCCTCTAATCTTCAGGTTTTTCCCCCTACTATTCCAACCTCCGATCTTCTTCTTCCTTTTCCTTTATAACCGTGACAATGTATCTGTTTACAGTATTACACCATTCCATGTTAATTCACCGATACCTATATGTCTCCTACACTGGACATACGGATAACATGTGTTCAGGTGTGTCTTGTAGTTGGCAGAACACAGTCTGGGGATGCTCTTTTTCCAATTCGTCAGAAATATTCTCCAAATGTGCTGTGTCCAGTAAAGATCTGTGACAAATTGTAATTCATTTCACGATGTCTTTTACTACACCATGCATCCAAGTTGTTTACTAATTGTTTGGTTCATAGTGACTTGTTGGTTTCTCTCCATCTTCTTTTAAGTTCCATCTAGCCTCATCCCAGTCCCTGCCTTCGTATCGACAAGCCAATTGGGGGAACTGATGTTAAAAGACACAAAGCCTCGTATGACACAGTACAGTAGGCTGAGACCACATTTAGAAGAGCACCTCTATGAATCTTTTGTAGTCTAGCCAGATTTACTTTCCTCTCGATTGCTCTACACCAGACTGGTGCCACATATAACATAGCCGAAATAACTGTGGTCATAATCATACTTCTATTAGAGGTTCTCAGAGCAGTCTGTGTGGTCATAAGTAGTCATTTAAGCATGTTTTGTCCCTTGTCACAAGCAGCGCTGATATGACAGCTAAAACTGCAGTGGTGATCAATTACAACTCCCAGATATTTCACAATTTCTTTCTCTTCTATGATACTCATCAGTTCTGAGCCTTATCTGCCCATTCCTCCTCCTGCCTGTTAAGGTAATAAATTCACTTTTATTAGGAGCCAATTCAAGTCCTCTTATCCCCATCCAGGCATTGACCAATTCAAGTGCCGCGTTTCCATGCTCTTCTACCTCAGCTTCGTTCTTACCCCCCACTAAAATGGCCAATCATCTGCAAATGCTACTGTCTCTGTGTTACAGGACAATCTGAAACTTAAAATCTACGAATCTATAAATGAAGTCTTTGTAGTACGCTAGGTCACAATTAGGTGAAATAAAACCCCCCTATTACTATTGCATTCATTGATTCTATAGATATTATGCCATCTTCACAATGAGCTAACTGTCACGCCCATTTTGCACTCGCATCTTTAATAGCCACATCACCCATGGTGTCTACAATCCATCCAGCTCTTGCTACATAGTAGCGATTTGGCTCAATCGTTATCAGGAAGTCAGTGACGTACTTCCTAGCAAGCTCACCCACTAGATTGTGCTTCTGTTAGCATTAGATAGCATAAATTTATACATTCTTAATCGCTTCGCAGTCTCCGGTGCAATGAGAAGAATTTCTGCAATTTACACATTTCTTAAGCTCCACACAACCTTTAATTTGGTGTCCCCTACTATCACAATTATAGCAAAGGTCTGTGCGATTGGGTCCTTTGCAATTTACACAGTGACCCATAGACCAACACCGGCAACATCTATCTTCATCCTCCCTTATTTGTACCCTACAGTAGACCCAACTTATATGAATCCCTGATTCCACTAACTTTGTGGTTGTACAATAAGTCATCACAATAATAATTTTTTCGTCCCCCCCCCCCCGTATGCAGGGTGAACTGATGTAGTTTGAAATGGTTTTTCTGTGCCAAGCACTTGTACAACAGCTTCGCTTACCTCATTCTGTGTTGTTTCAGCATCCACATCCTTGATTTGGACGATGGCCGTCCTACCTCCATGAATCTTCATATCAACTTAAAGTGCAACTGCCTTATCCCTAAGCACATGAACTATTCTGCCTTCAATGTCGCCTTAATTCCTACATACAGTTCATCCTGTCTACTTCAAAATTCACATAGGACTTACCCAGAGCCATCACCACTACGGTTTGACTCTCCTCAATCAGCAGGTTAATCCTTCTGATGGATGCGGATCGGCTTTCTATTCTCACTCCCAGATTGTGGAAAAACTACAGAGATTGGATCAACACTATCTCTGAATAAATAAACAAGTATCTTCTTAACTGGTGTAGTATATGCACTCCCAGGCTGCAGGAGACTTCTTCAACATCTTTTATACAGCAGATATAATAGTCCTTTCTCTATCGCTATTAATTACTTCTCATGCTTCAAAATATAACTCTGTAGCCCAGCCCCAAGATTTTGTCAGAGCGCTACAATTGTGAATGTAAGTTTGTTTGTCAATTCTTTCAGGCTCCCTGGCACTGCGTCCTCCTCATTATTGAAGGTGGTTTCACCATCTTTTTACCTTTTCCGCTCTTTTATTGGGCGCTTCCGAAGTTCCTGAGACATTCGGGGCAGCCGTATCATCTAAGGGTAGCAAATTACGTCTTCTCGTATTGGTTTTCTGATTCTGTGTCAAATTCGGCTTAATTTGATACCTTACATGCATGTTTTGGGGAGCCCAAAATGAGTGGAGGAAGTAAAATGTATGAAGTCAAATCCAAGGTTAACAAAAAAATTGGGGCAGAGGAGATGGGGATCAGGATCAACGGAGAACCGTTAGGGTAGGAGGGGTCTAAGTCTGATGGAAACAAAGATAGGAAAGGAAGGATTCCCTTATAATAACTTAGAAAAATTACTGCTTACCAGGAAAAAATATTATTATATTATTCTAAGTCCTTGTTTACCAATTAATGTGATGACATCACTGTTCAGTTCAATCCTGAAAAATTTTAAACTATTAGAGGTACAACCTATAATATTAAGTTACACAGGAAACGGTATTATCTACAAACCAATACACAAAACAATTTATAGACTTCTCTGAAATTTAACTAGCCAACAAAACCAACCTGAAAAAATAATGAATTACCACACTATTTAACACTCAAGTCAAAATATGCTAATAAAGTAAATACTCAAAAAATATGTGATCTGTCAACTAAAATCAATAAAACTTCATACATGTATCCGACAGTAACCAATCAACAAGTCCTGTCTTACAAATTGATAAAAAACTGAAGAAAAAACCAACCAAAATCAATAAATACAGCAGAATGAAACAACACAACCTCTTGGTATGAGCAATCTGACTTGACTATTGCTTGTATTTATTATTATTGTTTAATTTAACATATTCATTTATTTGAATTTGTCATTCAATTATTTATTTCAAGTTATTTACTTTTTTGAGCTACTATAAAAATTTTATTTTGTATGAAATAATTATATGTTTATAAAATAGTATGAATTAACGTTTTAATTAAACAATTTTATGTTTATTATAGTACAAACTTAATATCTGTAGTATTCATAATTTAAAAAAAAAATCAATTTAATAATGATTATAATTATATTACTTTTACTGAAGTTTCTTTAATAATATTTATGTATTTTTTTTGTACAATTTAATGTTTTTATTTTGTAGTTTTATAGGCCTACAAAGCTTAGAAGAATATTAGTTATTAGTACATACATGCTATTTAGAAATAATTTTTGGTCAATAACTACACCACATCAAAGAAAATCATTAAACATTATAGCCAATAAAAAATAAAAACTCACTTCAAATACGTTTGTATTATGTCATTGTATCTGTTTATTTATAACAAAACCTTAATTTAACATACTTGGAAAAAACATATACTTTCAAAAAATACATAAATTACTTCATGCACATCTTGGAACAAAATATTAAGGACAAATAATTTTATTTATAATAACAAATTACCAGAACATATTTTGTTACTATAATAGTAACATCATAATTGGATACAATGCAAGTTATTGAAAATTAATGGATTTTTCGAATACTACTTTGGCTGCTGGTGTGAAGAGAAGTCGCTGAGTGATGTTAAGAGCAGTGGAAGTGATGCCACAGCGCACTACTGACCTGCCTTCAGATATCACATACACTATAAGTATCCAAACATGCTTTAGCTATTTGCTTTCCCACAAACTGATGATGGATACCGTCAAGTTGTTTATAAACAGGATGGAGAATAGTAATACAAATACTTTAGAAGATATACAATTTAATATATGATGAAGCTTAGAGTGAAAGACTGGGGATCATTATTTAATGATTATTCTAAAATTTGGTACAGCAGCAATGCGTGATACCAATTTAATGCATTTAATACATTCTTTTACTTTTTCATATGGTGAACATTGTTGCAGATAGTGTGGCATTTTGTATAAGGTAGCATTGGTACTAGCCAGTATACAAATATAAAAATGGCAAGTAACAAGGGTTTACCGGCAACTAGAACTATAGCTTCACATAAAGCTTAGATATAATACATTATTCATAACATAAAAATAATGTACTTATTTTATTTATCTTGTGTTTTATATAAGCATCAACATTATTTTAGGAGCTGGAATTCTTTCAAGGAGGGAGTCCTTCAGATGTATCGCAGAAGAAATGAGAGTTCATTAGTGACCAGCCATAAAAATCTCCACAGCTTTATGAAAGGGCTATTTAATCTGATTATATGAGGGTTATTTTTTTCAAGGTCTGATCGGTCACAAAATTAAACAATTTTTTATTTGCAACAAGTACTTACATAGTTACGCTATTTCTCTACATATTCACCACTCCGATTTAGACATTTGTCGTATTGTGGCTCGATGTCTGTGCCAAAATGTTGTTCTAGCCAGCGTTTCATGTGAGCAAAGAGCTGAAAATTAGATGGAGCCAAGTCAGGGGGCTGTATGGTGGATGATCAAACACTTCCCAACGAAAATGCTGCAGGAGCTTCTTTGTTAAAGCTGCAGTGTGCGGCCAAGCATTGTTATAGAGAAACACATTGCCTGATGACAACATTCCTCTCTGCTTATTCTGAATTGCCTTTCGTAGACGTTGAACAGTCACGCAGTATGAGACTGCAGTGATGGTCATGCCACGTTCCATGAATTCCACAAAGAGAACTCAATTCCGGTCCCAGAACACAATAGCCATACACTTTCTGTTGGAGAAGGTCCGCTTGAACTTCTTTGGTTTACTGGGAGAATGAGAATCCACTGTTTGGATTGTTCTTTTGTTTCTTCAGTTTTGAAATGGACTCTCATCCCCTGTGACACTTTTGTTCAAAAAAACTTTCTCCTTCATTGTGGTAGCAGCACTGGAGAAACGTTAGGGAGGCGTCCATTCTCATTGTTTTGTGATGGTCGGACAGCATCTGGGAATCCATCTCACACACAGTTTGCAGTACTGAATCTCTCACTCACAATGGTGGAGAGAGCTGACCTTGAAATTTCAGGAAACGAATCACTCAATGCAGAAATTGTGAACAGATGATTTTTTCGAATGGCCTCATTCACTCGCTCAACGAGATCATCGGTTGACACTTGCTTCCTTCTCTGACCGCCTGCATCATGAACATCTGTATGTCCTGCTTTAAAGTTCCTGCACCATCATTGCACTTTGCTGTTACTCATTGAAGTCTCACTGTACACATTACTTATTCATCAATGAATTTCAGCTACATTACACCCCTCAGCCTGAAGAAATCAAATTACCGCACGCACTTCACACTTGGTGGGAGATGCTATTGTTGTAGACATGTTTAAGAGCTAGCTGTGTGTTCAGAACTAAACAAAGTTACGCGGCTTGATTGAAGGCCATACTAGAGATGCTGTGCAACACATATGCGCAAAGGTTCATTTGACTTACGCAGGTTTTTATTTCGTGACCGATCAGACCTTGAAAAAAAAAACCCTCGTAGAATTAAAGTCAAGTATTTATAGAATAATAATTTTTATCATGGGCAAGTCGATTAAGTAAGTTCTGTATAAAAGTAGCTTACTATAAACTCATCATTTCTTGAATTCATATTTTCACACTTGATTCATGGTTAAACAGTTTTCAGTATGGTTACTTATATCATGACCTTATTTGCTGCAATAGTAATAAGAGTAGTTTTCTTAAACTAAGTCTACCAACAGTAATGTAATTTAAGTGTAATATTTAACGTCTTGAGAATGAAAATAAGTGACATTATACAACAAAAAATTGTATACACAGTAATGTTAAAAAAAAACTTTAATTACTTAATTTTGTTAAAGATACCTATCAAGTGAATGATTTGCAAGAACTAAAAACTCTTTGAATGATATTTATTTAATTCTTCGTAACTTTTGGACAAAATAAAATTTTGTCCTAAGACCCAAATGCTCAAAGATAAATGACCAATCTAAAAAAAATGATGGGATTCACAGGGAGGGAATCAACCATTACAATCTAATAATGTAACAGCAAAAGTTACACTGACTGTGATCATTTGATCCTTAGGACTTCTAAATCATTTATTGCTTTTGACTTGTAATAAAAGGGGTCTCTCACATCAAGTGCTTCTGATAACAATTAATGGAAATTCAATAAACATTATGTAAATATTAAAGTATAAATAATTTATCAAAATTACTTTTATTATAACCATTATATATTTTTAATATTAAAGTGAAAATTATTTTTAAAATACACAATCATTTTAAAAAGATGATACAATAATTTTAAATAAATATAAAATTACAATTAAAATACAAAATATATTTTACATTATAATGAAATAAAACTAATTATACAGAGTCCAATCACATAAAATAAATATATTTATAATATCTCTAATTCCCTAATTCAATAATATACAATACCAATAATAGCTGATATACCCTTCATCAAGGATCAGTGCTTTTTTAACATTAGAAATATAGAGAGAAAAGGTTGCCATATTTCATAACTTAAAAATAATTGTAATATTTTTACACTAAATAAAATAGTAAAATATAAATAAATTCAATACAAACAATTAACATGTGATTATATAAACAATGTCTCAGAATTAACTAATAACAATAACATACAACATTTTTCAAGATACAATCTCTTAAACTTCAAATCCAGTAGTTTATTGGTTTTTACATTAAAGGTATGAAATCAAAGATAAAAAACAATACCGTTTCACATGTTACCTGAAAGTTTCAAAATTATCTAAAGAAGACCCATTGGCTAAAATTAAATCGGAAGATTTAATGTTAACAATTAAAACTAATTCATTAAATTTAAGACATTCATTCAATTACACATACATACTTAAAAACTCTCTTCATGGTCTTTAATCTTAAAATAATGACAAAAGTAGAAAAAAATACATTTTATTTAACATGATAACTGTAATTTTTAGTTAAAAATCATCAGGAAGTGGGAAAAAACTTGAGGGTACTTTATTATTTTTTATTTCATTATAATAACAAACTTATAACAGAAAACCTTTAAGAATTAAGGGCATTTACGACACATACTAGTAATGAGAATAGCATACGTTAACAAATTTTCCAACTGGCCAGAATGTTTTTAATAATGCTTGTAAGAATCTTTCATTGTATCCTATATGTTGTAATTCATTGTAACCTATATGTGTAAACATTTAAATATAATATAGTTAGACAGATAGAATACTGGGTATATGAAAAAAGAAAGATTCTTACTAGCACTTGATATACTGTTTTAAAGGATGGGTTTTTTTAAAACTAAATAATTCAAATAAAATTGTAATCAATTTAAAAAAGTTATCTGCTTATATTATCCTAAACAATGTTGAGTCTGCTTTTTTTAAAAAAAATATCAAAAAATTGATACACTAAACCTCCTATACTTTAACATAATCACTCACAACTTACTTTTTATGGTAAATCTACTTTATAGTATGCAAAAATTTCATATTGCATTTAAATGGTGTAAAGCTGGTAACACTTTACCAGCTTCTTTCACAACACACATTAAACTAAAACAAGTTTTACCTTGTATCAAGGTATGAAAAAGATTGTTACAAGAACTTGTTTTTGAAGGCTACCACTGATGTCAAGCTAAAGTAAAGAATAAAACAAATTTGTTATCACATTGCCAATATTTTATCATTAAGATTTTTTAAAAGTATTTTGTCAATTTAATGCACCAAAGATAATCTTTTTTTTCAAACCATGTACCGCACCTGGACTCAAACTCAATAGTCATTTGTGTAAATTTATAGTTTGTTAATTTTGACAATGTTAAATCAATATTATTATGTCTAATAGTCTACGTCAATTTACAAAAGTGGTCCAGCAGATCTTATTTTACACAGTCGATAGAAAATGTTCAAGTATATAGACTAAAATTATCATTAAAATATTTTTATAAGCAATTTAATAGTTTTTTTAACTTTAAATTATTTAATGGTCGAACTTGAAATAATAACCAACTGCAATAACTCCCTCAAAAACAGTAACAAAGAAATTTAAACATTATTTGGCAAACTGGACAAGAACATTTTTTTTCTATAGAAAACATTATTGTACTGTAGAAAATACTATTTAGGTAGAGTATAATAATCACATTTGTTACAGCATACAACAAATAAACATTTGGAGTTTTATCTCATCCTGCTTTCTGATCAGTTGTGCACTATTGTAGAACTTTATTAATAATCATTTTTGAGGTTACAGAAGATTATGTTATACTTACACTGACTTAATAATTTATAGTTTTTGTCTGTATCTTTATAAACAACGAGACTGAGCTGTTTTAGAGGTTATTCATTACACTACACTAAAAAATTAAACCAAATCTGATAAAGCAACAGTCCAGTAGAATTTTGAATTTGCCAAATTGTTTTATTCTGTTTTTCAAACAACTGCCTAGGTAAACAGAAATGACAAAAATTGAACAATTAAATTTTTTAATTAAAAAAAAAAGTACAAGGAATTAATTACCTTAAAAAAAAAACTGTGATGATATACTTATTAAGCGTTAGACAGCTGTTTTTACAGAATATTACTGAACGAGCCATATAAAATCAGTCTCAGCTGTCTAACACACACACAGTGTCAGAAGATGATCTGTTTGTCGCACATGCATATTAGTTGAAGGTCAGTGACTCACTCATAAGCCTTTTGCCTTCTGTTCCCATTCAGCAAGTCTATAATGTTTGTGTGTCATGGTGTATTCAATTGAGCAGCACGTTTTCACTGTGGAGGAAGAATATGTTCGCAGAACTTCAATAAATTTTGTTCGTTAAAGGTTTTAAGGGACATACCCTAAAAGTAATGTTCACAAAGTCAACAATTCAAGATTTAGTGAAAAAGGGACAAACAACTGAGTCTGTTAGCAATGCGAAGAGAATGAAACTACCAACAGTTCAAACTCCAGAAGTTGTCACCGATTTAGCAAATTGTATTGGAAGGAGTCATCACAAGTTAACAATACGATTTAGCCCAATAAACAGGAGTTTCTCAAACACTGTGTAGGCATATACGTCACAGTTTACAAATGAAAGTCTATTGTGCGAGTGTTGTGCATGAATTAAAAAAACACGATAAGAGTAAATTACTGCCAGTGGCTCATACAGAATATTAGCAAAGGATTCCTTGATCCTTTTCTCTTCAACAGATGAAGCGTGGTTCAATTTATCAGGCTACATTAATTCTAAGAATGTGCGGCACTGGGTTACACAAAACCTAAATAAAACCCATCAGTAACCACTCTATGATTTAAATATTTGTGTTTGGAGTGCAATTTCTGGAAGCTAGATCATCAAACTAATATTCTTTGAGAAGACTGTTCATACCAATGTCTATTTACAACTGTATGAATAATTTACACATAACTTGACTTCAGAACTTTCTTATGGATACTTTCAATAACACAGAGCGACCTCTACCACATTTCTAATTTGAATCCATCAAGATTTCATGAAGGATAAAACAATCAGTAAGACTTGTGGCCACCCTGATCTCAAGACTTATTGCCATATGATTTTTACCTTTGGGCCTGTATGAAAGGGATAGGCTACAAGAATAACCCATGGACATTGGGAGAATAGAAAGACAATATATGTCGAGATTACCAGGATTCCAGATAGAATATTGCAGAAAGTTTTTCTGAACAGGATTCGCCGTACTCAACTTTGTATAGCAGCTGGTGGTGAGAATTTTAAACAGAGACTTTGAAATTACATTGTAAACATTTACATAAATTAACTATTATACAGGAAATGAGTATTTATGTTTCAAACACAAAATTACTAGTTCTAATTAGTTCCTTTCAGATTAATTACTGGCATTTAATAAGGTTAATGTTCTGTTATGACATTTCTTATAAAATTTGATAGACTGATTAGAAATTGACAGAAAATACAAAATGTATATCAAATCATAATAGCAATAAAATTGTGTTAACAAGTTAAATGTGATTAGCATATTACTTATTAGCAGATCATTAGGAGAAAAAAAAACTTAAGTTACCCTCAAATTTTAACATATTATTAAAAAATACAAAACTATACACATAAATTGATGTTAATAATAAAAAATAAAAATTATTAACCTTGAATCAATTAACAAATTAATTGATAATGGAAGTCAGGTTTTTCTTTTTAACTTATTAAATTATAAAAGAACTTCTAATCTCCATTCCATGCCATTATTACTAGTTCTAAAATAAATTAATTGGCATGCGATAAGATTAATGTAAATTACAAATCAAATTCAACATTGGCAGTGTCTACATTTAATATATGAAACAAGGCAACCCTCTTCTCGCTCATTATGACCATGTGTATTAGTATCTACATAATTAACTGCAGTTGCTCACAAAGTACTAATATACATAACTACAAAATAACACACACGCATTAATCTATTGAGTCGCAATGATATAAAATGTTCTTTACTGTTAACTGAGCGCTGGAAAAGCTATCATATAACCCATTAAATTAAAAATTAACTAAAAATAATTTTCTTACACAAAAAAGAAAATCTATATAAATTAGGAATTTCACACTTATTATATAAAAAAAAAAAAATTATCTAAACCTCAATGAATAATTCATTTTTTTACCAGCGCATTACAACACTGAAAGAGGTACATTATTAATAAATGGACATGATGGAATATAGTAATACAATATTATATTTAAAATGACTAGTCTTAATAATATTGACAGTCACCTTGTTCAATAATTTTTTCTTTTTTAATTAAAAATATCCATCTTAACACACATTATAAATTTTGAAAACCTCAAGACGCTAACTGTTTTCCCATCTCTTTTTCATTTGTTGCAGTAACGGATTATAATTTTTATTACTCCTCATGTTAGCCATGCATAAACAGGAAACATCATATCCCACTGCATTTTCTCCACATTTTGTGCCATTATTATATTACGAGCAAATTAGAAATATAGTTGTTATACTAGGAGCATGTTTAAAAAAAAAAAAATTAATTTTAGAATGACACAAAAGAGGTTTTATTATTATTAAAATCTGCCATGTCTGATTTTTTCTTCTATTGTCTAAGCTTCTTCTTACATCAGTAAGACAGAAATAAATTTTTTTGTGAAATATTGTTTTTAAAACCTTTTGGTACAACCCTCATTTTCTAAACATCAAAAGTTTGTACACAAAATTCTAATGACCAGCTTTATGGATGTATGGAGAAAAAAGAGAATAAGATGCTAAAAATACACTTTGCCTGTTTTTAGGAACAAACTCTATTAGAACATAGTATAATGTACATTTTTGTTGTGTAGACTCATACTATTGATCAGTTTTAAAAAAAAATTCTGAGATAACTGTTTTCATAAAGTTATAAATTTATTATTTATAGAAAAATGTTTATTATAATTATAGGTCAAGAATTGCCTTACATGTGGTGTAAAATTATTACTACTTATATTTATCATTCTAAGCAATAAATATGAGTTTTTGGAAAAAATTATTTTAGGTATATAAATTTTATATAAGCTTTTATACTAAAAAAAAGGAAGTAGTTTTTTAAATTAAATGAGTTAATGGTGAAAATTAATGAAAAAGAGGTTGGGACTTTTGGTAAGCATCTTTAGCACAATTAACACTTTTGGTATGGGATTTAAAAAAATGTCTAGAGTCAAAGGGTTAAGGGGTTTGTTTATAGTTTCAGTTTGTTAAAAACATTTACACTAAGAATGTTCATCCATCAACAGTCTCCATATAAGATCAAATAAATTAAGCACAACACATTCAGATAAAATACCTATCGATGACATGCATGGCTAACATGAAAAATTTTATTTAGAAGACTGGAGAGCAGTGCTTAACAGTTTCAGCTGTGTTAGTTGATTGTACAGTACAAGTATTATTTTTTGTTCAGAAGTATAGCGATATTTTATTTTAAAGGAATCAAATGCTAAGCCTAAAAAATAAATTCCAATCGCTAATAGTCATCTGATCTAATAATAGTAACTGTACACAGTATCACTTCACTTTGGTGATATACAGAAATTAATCTATTAAAAATAGCTTTGATGATTTTGTCTTTACTTCATGTTATTTAATTTTCTGAAGACACTACTTCATTTCAGAAGTTTGTTCCACAACATCTACAAATTGAGATGCTCCAGGAATTATGAACCGATCATGTTTTAAGGGATACAATTTAGTTTTGCTCGAAGCTCAACAGGATTAATATTTCTTTATGAAATATGATTTAAAAGAATATAAACACTTTTTTTTCAATACTTTATGTCTAAAAGATAGTTTATCGCTCATAATATAACAAACAATGTCTAATACCAGCTACAAATAAAGTTTTTACATATTTTATGACCATGTACTAAATAATTGCAGACAAACAAATATCACATTTAATTAACTTACTAATATGTTGTAACAATTTTTTTTAAAGATTATTCAGGCATTAGTCCTTACTCTTTATCATTAATTGATATATTAATATCAATAGCCTAATTTTAGATGTGAACTGAACGATTTCTCAATGTCTGGTAACAATCTGACAACACAACAGTAATGGTGCTATAACAGTATTCAGTGTTAAACCACTGAAAGTAGTTGGAAGGATGGAAGATAAGTGATAATGTATACTAAACATGTATTCATATGATTTTTTAATCATAGTTTAATAATTATATCTTAAAGGTAGTTAAATAAATGACAAGTCTTACTGCAGTAGCAGTGATGACAATAATAACAATAAGAAAACATGTATTTTTATTGTCAAAAAATGAACTATAGTATATTATTTAATCAGGATATGTATATAGCCAAGTCCATTATAACAAGTGTCGATGATGGCTAAAAAATTGCTATTAAAGCAGACTGTTATAAATATCAAATTTGTACATTTAATTCGTGTAGAATTTACAATCCTTAAAAATGTCACCATGAGCATTTTCGATATATTGTATTTTTTAAAGCTATAAACCAATATTATAGTACTTTCCAAATTTAACAAAGCACATACAAATGTATATACAAGTATGCCTTTGCTTCAATATCTTTTCTGTACTAAACCTACACACTATATATAAACATTAGAAAAATATCTACTATTGAGAATTTATTTCATTCCATTAAATTTATAAGATATACTTAATATTAGAAAATGTGACAAAGTTTCATAAATTTGCTAATGCAATACTGCATTATCAAACTGTTTTTAAAACTGTGACTATTTTTAAACATAGTTTAACAGTGAAATTAAAAAAAAAATACAAAAACTCAATCTTACAGTTAAATATAATTTCTTTAATCTTTAAATGGTCATAAAAATTCAGAAATATATGTTAAACATCCAGCAATGATCGATGCGCCATAACTAAAACAAAAAAACAATGATCCGATAGAAAAGAGCGACTTACTATTTGTGTTTACTTCACCTTTTCATAGATAGTTCATACCCATTCAGAAAGCAATCAGCATACCTCACATTATGTATGTATATATGAGAAATACATAGTTATTTAAAAGAATTTGGTATTCAATTTCTCTTCCTTCAATACCCTTAATTCATTGACGCTTGACAGTAGTGTGTTTATGCTATTGTACCTTATTATTTATTCAAGAGGGCCATTTGTTCAGTTAGTGATAACTGAACTCTTTTGATGAACTCTTGAGTTCTCACCATCTATTACTGTCTCTAGTAATAATAAAA
>JAAAKQ030469977.1:0-12803 GCA_010016005.3 Zanna intricata | reverse complement strand
GTATTTTTTTTATCATTTTAAATTAAATAAATAAATTTTATTATTTGTAAATAATTTGTATACAGTATATATATATACACACACACACACACATATAAATGTCTTTTGAAATAAAGAATTCCCTCATGTAGCGAGGGATATCAATGGAAATCCCTTTCTGCATGTCATTAATTTATGCTTAAATTTACTTATGGTTATGGTAAATTTAAACCAATTTTAAATTAAACATTGTGGTAAAAGAAGAAAAGAATTTGCGTACATTATTATAACTGAATTTAATAATAGCACCTGAGTTCGCACGTATATGCAGAGTTTATATTTGTTCACTGGTTACCACTTACGTAACGCAGCACATTAAAATATGTTAATGTTACATATTTCCTTCAATTATACTATTACGATACGAACAGATGAAAGGCCTAGTTGAAGCAAAGGCAATATCCCAGAAACTGATATTATACATGTCTGAAGAAATTAAAATTTTTTTTTTTTCGGATATTTCAGTATTTATATAATAGATAAAATGGAGAGATTGATACTCTCAGCCAGAAATACATGTATACGATTTCGTCTTCAAACAATGATGTCTGACAATTAATATCTTTATAACTAAATATGATCATGTATACAGAACGATTCAAATTTTTTTTTCTCGATATTTATTACATAACTCATCCCAGTTCCTCAGTCGATATTTTTTTATACAATGCAGGCCTTAACCGTTAAAAGTTTCCTAAAAATCTTATCAAAAAAATATTTTAATTAAATTATGCATATCCCCAAAAAAAGATAAAAAAATATGTTATTCTAAAAAATAAGTCATAAAATATTTTATATTAATTTCCTAAAAAGCGAGTTATCCATGTCGTTTAAAATGGCCTCTTCTTGTTATGTTTCCAAACACAAAATGGTGATAGTTTTTTCTTGCTTAATTTTATTGACCCTCGTCTGTAACTGTTCGGAAATTCTTACAATGTATTATATAACAGAAAAAAGAATAAATAATTTCTATCATAATAACAATAATTTCAATCATTTTACCAAATAAAATCATTTTAACAGGAACTAACTTTAGATGGATTTTAATATTGATTTTTTTTAGAGGATTACTCTAAAAATGGTTATACTAATCTTATGAAATAGGTTCCAAATACTCATGAAAGTGCATAGATATAAAAAAAATTGAATAATGTTAGGTGAAATACAGTTAACTTTTTCTGTAACGAAAACATAAAATTGTTTAAGTACTATCTTAACAAAAACTTAATTTTTTACCATTGTGTTAAATACACCACATATACCACATATTCAATCAATATTACATATATGGTTTAAAATCAAATCCCACTTCCAAATATCTAAGCCACCTTCCTTTCAGTACGTTTGAAAAAAAAAGGTATTTTATTCCTATTTGGATAAACTCTTCCAAAAACAACTAATTAATTAAAAAATATAAAGAAAAAATGGGTGTAAAGATGTAAAATATCAAATAATTTAATTTTTTTACAAATTACCTCTAATTTCAAATGAATAAAATGTTTAAATCGGTTATTAATTACATTATTCAAACTTTTTGTCAATTTATTTTTGGGTTGAAAATTGAATGAAAATTTTAAACAAAAGAAGTATTAAAAGCCCTACAATCATTATCGGCTTACGAAAAATTATATGTTATCAATTGAAAAATTATACGTTTATTTCGTTTCTTCTTTCACTTTTATTATAAAATAATGCGTTTAGTTTTTAAATACATCAGATGTACAGTAATTTAGGAAAAATTGACTGCATAGATAGTATTTCCGAAATCCGATTGTTTTTTAATTATTTCTATTTAAAAAAATAGAAATTAAATTTGAAAAAAGAACTAAGCACTAATTTTATTTTATTATTATTTTTGTATCAGTGAGTAGATTAACTTGCTAATTGTTCATGAGAAAAAAACAAAATTTATGTTACTAATTTAATTATTTGGCCAGACAAATAATTTTTTTTTTTAAGAATAGATTTTACTATCAAATAAATAGAGAAATATATATAAATGATTTATTTTTGCCAACATGTGGACAAAGATAAGTTATAGTTGTCCCGTTCTCCCGATTTTGTACCTGTTCAGTTCTTAACGTATAATCATTAAGTCAAGAATTACTATTGAGTGCTGATTGTAATGATGTTTTTCTTGCTGCTATTACGTTAAAAACTTTTTGTGAATATTTGTCAGCTGGTATTTATTTTCATCAGCCTGGTATTTGTATTCATCATTGAATAATAATTTCATTGTTACAAAATTTTTCTTATAATTACTGCACCAAAGATGTTAAATATATGACTTTGTTAATTATATGTCAGAGAAAATAAATATATATAAATACATTAAATTTCTATTTTATTATTTTTAAATTAAATAAATGAAATTCGTTATTTGTAAATAATTTTCCTTTAAGTAAACTTCCCTGAGACTAATTTTCATCTCTTATAAATACTAAAAAATTTGACGTGGACAACCCAAGACTTCCTTGTACGCCTATTAAATTACATATCCCTTTTTTTAACAAAAAGTACGTGAAATTTTATTTCATTGACAACTTCTGATATTAAAAAAACAACTAATTATTGTAATTATAGGATTTGAAGCTATGTGCCTTTCTCTGGTAAGATCCAAACATTTCATTATTTAAAATTTTATTTTCCTACAACTCTGGAATCAATGAAAATAAGTATCACTTATGATATATTGTTGAAAAGCTTTCAATAAGGGTTTATTACTGCAGTTAAGAAAAAAGTCTAAAATCCAAAATGTTTGGATTTTGGGGATTTTTTGGACTCTTTTGGTTCAGTCGATTGCAATTAAAGGAGGAGATGCACAACTAGATGTTAAAACAGTCTTAAATAAAAAATTTCAACATCCTACAGCTAATTGTTTTTAAGTTATGCGGGAGAAATACGAACATATGTAGACGTCACGCCGAAACTTGTCAAAATAAATTTAGAGATGGTCAAAATGGATATTTCCGTTGAAATCTGAAAAGAAAAGTTTTTGTCAATCACAATACTTCTAGGAAAAGAAAAGAAAAATGAATATATCCCATTTAGAAAATTTTTCTTATTGTGAAATTTTGTAAAACATAAAAATCTTTTCTTTTTTCTTTTTGATAAAAAAAAAAAATTAAGATATTCTTACCTCGAAGAATTTTATTATTTTCATCAATATAATCTAATTTGTTGTCTTTAAAACATTTCCTAAAATGCTCCTTATAAAAAAATGGTGAAACTAACATTTGCTGATTCATTATAGCCGATCTCGGCTAAAACCATGAATAATTTGCAAAATAAAGACAAAACATTTGTCTCGCCTAGAATGATAATAATATCATTATAGTTCTTTAGACAGCATTCTTTCAGACTTGTTTTTTGATTCTGAACAAAGTTTTCTTCTTAATATCGTTTTATTTAGTTTATTTAACATTTATAAATGTAAGAAAAATATAAGATTACCAAAAATTAAATTATTATAAAACAAGGCAATAAAGATGCATTTAAACACTTTTATTTGGGAAATTTATTTATAAACAAATTAATTAAAAAAGAAAAAACCAAAACCAGTTCTGAAAAAGGAAGTATAGGCAGAAAAATTCTCTGGATGAATTTTTTTTTAATTTTCAACCGATCAAAAATTTGTAATTTTTTTCAGAAATGAGAAATAATAAATTCTGTGTTTTTTTTTTGTAAAAATAACAGGTAACTATCTCTTACCTACCTTGTACAGTATGATACAAATCATTTCTAGCTTTAAAATAAGCTTATTACAATATTTTTAATGTATAGATACAAACAATGAATTCGAAAAATAAAGAAAAGTAACGAAAAACTGTCAAATTAAAAGTAATATTTTGAAAAAAAATAATAACGTTTTTCACCTAATATGTTGTTTTATCGTACGTTTTAGAAACACCATCCTGTATTACGGGTGTCAGGAAAATATTATTCAGTTCATCATTGAGTAACCAAAGTAACTGCCAAGTTATAAGTTTTAGAAATTAACCATAAAGTTATAAAATATATAATTTTCAACTTCATTTTATCAACGGTACCAAAAAAAAAAACTTTTTTATTATCTGTTATATTGCTTGTTAATTAGAAATGTTAGTTTAAGGGTCAAGTTTATCTAGGACATAAGTATCTTTTTTGAACACCTTTTAGAAAACATTACTAATAGTTAGATTTATACAAATATGATTTCAAAATATGAATCTTACTTAACTCCACGAATTAATATTTTTTTTAAAATTATATATAGCTAAAGCTATAGTATATTACTTGCATTATATTGGTAATATAATTATATTTTATAATATTACTTGGATTATATATTTTTGATATTTTACAAACGACATACACATCAAAAATCTCCTATTTGTTAAAATAAAATAATAATAAAATTACTGAATACGCTTTTTTCAATATTAATGAAGCTCATAATTCTTAGATTTTCCCGTCCAGTATTTTAAAATGATATATTTCAAAGTGTTACACTTCTATGAAAAATAAATAGGAATGTTTTTTTTTTTTATTATTTATTTACTTCTTTTTTTTAGCATAGATTAAACAAATCTGAAATAACTGGTTTTATATTTTGAAACATGTAATGAACGAATCGAAAAGTAAAATCAGTAGGAGTGAACTTGTGTATGAAAGTAGACTAAATTAATAAATAATTTAGTTTATCTGGGATAATCGAAATACTCTTAAACAATCACACTAATCACATAATTTACTAGGTAATTAATTATTTAATAAAATCTGATATTATCTAGCGGAAGAAACTTGCAAAACTACGACTCAAGTTTAACTAAATAAACTTACAAAAAAAATCAGACTTGCAAGTACAGTTCAGTTTATTTCATTGTAAACATTTATGGTTGTTCAATTTATTAAAAAAACATATAAAGTAAAATGTAGTAAAATAGATTTTATTATGATAGAGTAATTTAATTACGTCATAAATGAATTATTACTAACTTTATACTCAGAATAGTAATTTATACATACTCCTGCTTTTATTATTTTTCGAGTAATAGACTACTCAATAATAATTGCTCATAATATAACAGAAATATTAAAATTATACATGCATTTATCAATATATATATATATATAATTTGTCAGTCCGGGTTCGGAAATCCAGTCCCTTTATCTTTATTTATTTGTAATATTATTCAGTTTAGGAAATTATAATACAAAGTTAAATAAGTTCCATTTATCACATTTGTTATATAAAAAATGGGATATATATATATAAACAAACTTTTTAAATTTTCAGTCGTATTTCATAATTTAAACTAATCATTCATTAGCTGTTAAGGCTACACTTTCATCATATTTTTAAGATATTTTTCAAAATCTAGTTTGATAAATAAAGAAAATCTAGTAAAATTATTATTACCTGTTTGATAATTTTAATAATAATTAATAATAATAATTTTTATAATAATTATTATAATTCAACTGTTTGATTTATTATCTATTGATCTAATTTAATAGATTTTATATTATGATTTATAGAGATGTAAATTATAATTATAGAGATATTATTTAATCAAAATTAAAATATAATGATTGCGCACGTATAAAAAGTTCATGTATGTACTTACATACAATTATAAACCGAAGAAAAAAGATATAATAAAAAGGAAATGTTGGATTGAATTCAGTAAGCATAAATTTAGTAATCTTTAATCCATTCGGTATGGATTCAAGATTTTTTCCATTAGTTTCAATTTTGAAACTGGCCTAAAACGATTTTTGTATTTTCTTCGCCAAAGAAGTGAAAATTACATTTTTGAAAAAAGCAAATTATTTTAATAGTTATTATTACGTTACAATAAAATTTTTCAATAATTTTTTGTTCAATAATAATTTAGAGTTCATGAAAAAAAAAACATTCAGTACACATTTCAATGTTGAATTTGTTACGTATATTTTCGAAGAAGCTTCTAGTTTTTCATTGTACATATTCAGATCATGTTTTACCTTCGAAATTTCATGAAAATTAATAAGTAATTTAGTTAAGTTAAAATTTCATTAAATAGCTAAATAATGGGTAAAAAAAAGTATTGTTAGATCTAATCCCTTTCATTTTTTTGTTAAAAAGAAAAAAAAAAGTTAAGTACACTTTGTTATTAATTTACATCAAGTCAGAAAAATATGTTATTTTAAATACAATATAAATACTTAATATTTCAAAATTCCATAGTATTAGGTTCCATATTTTTGTAATTAAAAGATCTTTATTGATATAGGTGAGCATTTATTATTAAAATTTAACTGTTTTATAATTTTATATTTCCCCTCTAACAAAACTATAATATTTTCAAAAGTTTTGTATTTGACAGTAATAGTAAATTCTTTTACAAATGCATATTTCTGTTCTGTAAATGTTTGGAAAACTTTTACATTTTATATTCGACAGATATTAAAAATTTACTTAAAAAAAAAAAAAAAAATTACAATCTGAATAGTGTATTTTTATTTCCTGCATTACAAGAATTATTTAATTTTATAAAATGACATTTCCCTTGCAAAGAACAAATATTTTCTTATATGTTTAAAGTTAGAGATAAATAAATAGTATCTTATTATGGTTTTCATAACAAGTTAACCTAAATTAAACTATAATGTTGGCGCACGTATAAAAAGTTCATGTATGTACGTATCTGTACAATTATAAACCAAAGAAAAAAAGGTATAACAAAAAGGAAATATAATTACAATGTAATTTCAATAATTTTAAGTTCAAATATACATTAAATGCTATTTCAAAATTCTTATTAAAAAAAATTTTTAATTTCAAATTTTGACCACTTCAAACATTTTTAATATACGAGTATATATAACAAAAAGAATAAATAATTAAACCAAATAATGGTTTACGTACATTAACCTTTAAAATTACAGAGAAATCAGGGGGTGCACGCAAAAATGCAAACAAAAACAAACCGTGGTGTACACACATGCGCGAAAAGACTCACAAGCACGGACGCGCTCGCGCGCACGAACGCACACACACACACACACACAAACAAAAGTAATCTTACTAATCTCACTATTGCTCAAAGTATGGTTCTATAAGTTAAAAAGTTAGATAAATAATATCAACATTTGGTATTCTATTTATCAACAACTGATTGCTATTTCTACCAACACAATAATTTTTTACGAGTATATATCAGGTAAGACAAAGTTGGTTATCTAATTTTCCATGATTTTTTTTTTTTACATTTTTGTAGGGTACATGCAGACATTAATATTATTACACATACCCATTTTTAGCATGCAAATTTTAACATGCATGGACAAATGCATCAACATATATGTACATGTACTATACAGTAGTGTAATAATAATAATAATAATACTCTAATTTACGAATGATTACAGAATATAAATTTACATTTATTTAGGCCTAAATATTGAAAATATTTTGTACATTACAATTTAATCTTTACTCGGACTTAATGATTTTATATTATAATTTCAAATCGCTTTAGAAGACAAACTCAAAAAAATCATGCTAACAAATTAATTTTGTTTATAAACAGTAACTATCAATAGAATTTATACTAGTGATATTTTGATTTGATTAAACATTATTAATAAAAAAATATATATATATATATAAAAATAATGCTACACTTAAAAAAAGGTACACTAATTATTACTAAAAAAAAACACTTTTATTTATTTTTAAACACTTATTATTACCCGATAATATGGTACAGTCTGTTTCACCGCAATTATGTAACACATAAAAGAGGAACCACGTAAGTCGGGGCGGGGACCCGGGTGGTAATGATAACAGTAGTTTACGAGACGATCGCTAGAGTGCGTCTGTTGCTTAGATACATTGCTTTACGTACGTCACAACATCAGTGCTACCAACCTTTGAAATATCTAACATTACACTAATATCTTTCACTGCTCATCAAAACATTACATGCACGGTTGGTAATTGTAACCAGACGTCTGTCCGTATTTTACGCTTGTATGTGTAGACTCGCGCGTAAGGAGATAGACTCCATGCGCTTCCCGTTTAAAAAACTTGGCTAAGTCATATTATTATTATTAAAATACTGCTCAAAAATAAATAAACAAATTTTTATAATTGTGGAAGTTTTATTAAAAATAACTCACCAATATTAATTGCACAAAAATGTAACGCTGAATGTATTAAATTATAATAAGGGAATTATTGGTTAGAAACAGTGTTTTAATGTTGTTTATATTTTAATTAATAAAATTAATTTTTCGCTTTATACAACTTGGAATTAATTTTTGTTTGAATTTAGAAAAACAAATACTCATTCCTATAAACTAGACGTAGAACCAAGCTACAATTTATTAGAAGATGAATGTGTTCAATTTTTAGTATACATCATTTCGAACTTTGTATCGATCGTTAATTAATGGTAGATATTATTAAAAGAAAAGAACCGCCGACCGCTATTCCAAAACTTTCTCTGCGAAAAATATGTAAAATAATAATAATATATTAATAATACAACAATATAAAAACAATAACTATAATGATAATAAAACAGCCGTTTCGTTAAAAAAAATTTATGTGTAGCACAAGGAAATAATTATTACGAATAAAAATCATCTGATGTTAAAAATATTCCGCTTTAAAATATTCCAGTTACATGTGACTTTCTTTTAATAATCTCGGGTATTATTGAGGACCAGACGTTGCGATCGAAGAGCTTCAAAATATGTTTTCATGCGATTTTTATTTAAACATCTTGATATCTTCTTTCAATACAACTGTCGCCGGTTATTTAATAATTTTAATATAACTAAAATATATTTAAGAAGTGATTTTCTTTGTGTTTTGCACCATGATTCACCCCTGAACTTCTTCCGCTATCTTCTTGTCGAATGATCTTGACCTAACTCGAGCACAATGTTCCACGACTGTTCGGTCGAAAACTAACCTCCAACAGGATATCTAGAAAAAGCATCAAAGTTTTTCTAGCATTCTAGCTTATTCTGCCGAAACCGTTTGCATACATACACCGTGTGATCTTCATTGTTCTTCTTCCTGTAATAGTCGTAATCAGTATATGTTACATTTCAGCATTCGAGACGTCGTTCTTTGAGATAGCGTCTAAGAAGTTGGACAAACGGTATACGTTGTACACGGAGTAGTATTTTAAAACCCATACTTTGGGTTGTTCAATTAGATTCTTTGATGTGGTTGAAGTTACCGGCTAAGATAAGATTTTGCTAGTTAAAGAAGATTCTTGGGATGAGATCGAATTCAGGGCAGCCCTTTATTAATGCAAGATGCTCCAGTAGTGGAGTTTGTACAATGATAATCATCGATTAAATGTGCAGTTTAAGTACGCTGCCAAAATTCATAATGCTTTCTTCGGTGTACGGAGAGCATTCCACCCCGATTGGAAGCTTAATTTCAAAAATATGCTTGTTCTATATAAGGGTGTATGCAAATTTAAAAAGCTGTATACTGCACTTCTAGGCTTATCGAATTAGGCATAAATGTTATAGGAATATTTTGTTGAGAGTCCAGCGTCTCCTATAGTTTCTCCAGAGGCGGTCTTTGTTATTTCTGGAATTAAGCCCATTGATATCATCGCGATTGAGTGCCAGTTACGCTAGGATACTAAGAAGATAGGCTAGTTAATTTCTGGAAGCATATAAAAATAGGCAATCGAAGTTTCCATTTATGGCAGGTCAGGTGGTCAATCGTCCGAAGGCCGCTACGCATAGTATATCTCCTGATGTAAGAAGCGTGCAGGTTGTTAGGTGGATTCCCCCAGTTGGCATATTATTTGGTTTCTTTCTGAACATACTTTTCAAAATAGGTTGGCCAGATTTTTGTTTTATTTATTTAGACTTGTGTCCAGAATATTGAATCATTAATGGATGTGCGCCATACACATCCATACACCTGAAAGTATATGTCTTCTTCAGGTATGAAGCTGAACCTACCAAAATAGCTTGAGCTTGTGAGGATCAATTCTGGTATTGATCTGAACGTTAATTGGAAAACTGAAAGGAAATGGAATACAGTTACCTGCTTCCCGAGATTCTTAATCCTGTGGAGGATAGTTGACGTATAAACAGAACGTTAAATGGACGTATAATAGAATAGCAACCAGGGTGACTAGGGGCCATCTGGGTGCTAACTTGGCCAAGAAAGGCCATTTGGCATCGAGCCCCAGTTAGGTAAGATATTCGCTGTTATGTTGAGAACTGATGGATGTGTTAGGAACTCTGTGATTGAGCGGTGTGGGATGTTGTAGTCCTTGACCTTGCCACCAAAAGCGGACCAGAGCAGAGAAAAATGGAGAATATTGTAATTTGAAGCTTAAAGAGTATGGGAATGTCTTCCTTGAATTTGAGTTAATCTAGTGAACATTGAGTAAATTGAAATGTAGAACAAAACTGTACTCTTTTGCAAGCAACAATTTTATATTTACTTATATTTATATAAATATATATATTTTTTTGGTTTATAAATGATTCAATCAAGTAATAAACTCAGTGCGTAGAGTCTAACTGAATTGAGATATGGAAAGAGTTTTTGTGTGAAACCTTTGGGGTTAAAGAAAGGCGCGCAGATCGTGCTTCCGAGGGATCAGTTAATTTGATTGCTAAGAATTTTAAGTTATGGTAAGTTGATCATAGTTGGAGGAAGCCGTACGAAGGTGATAGTAAGTTATGTAAATACACTGATGAAAATATCTCTTAAGGTATTTGCATCGGTGGCAACCTAAAGGAGGCTAAGTTTTGTTTGTGATGTGATATCTGCTTTCAGTCTAAAAAAATGACCCCTGGTTAAACCTCTCAGGTCTAGGAACGGAAGGATTCAATATGGCGACCGGAATCATCATAAGGTAAGTCCTCTTCTCCAAGAGGGTTACAGGGTCTTAAAATCCGCGCGCACGGGTATGTGAAAGTGAAAGTAAATTATTAAAAGTGTCCGTTTTTCTAGAGATGCGCAATTTGGTCATAAGGAAACCAAATTTTTTTTTTACACTATTTTGTTTTTTGATAAGGGTAGACTTGAATGGATGCTATACAACTGATAGGAGTTTCATCCAAAGACCAATATTCGTTTCACCAACAGTAACAGTTGCTAAATAATGTAACATCTTCTTAACAGCGCATTGAAAATTCGAACTTAGATCTTTTTATGTTTATAGTCTTTCGTTAACCTGCAGTAATTAATGGAGGTGAATCGTTTTATAGCTAGAATCTTGATTGACTCTTTTACAAATAACTGCCGCAGAAACATTCTGAAAATTGCTCTAAAATCCTAGATAACGATTTCATGGTATTTCTTTTACATTTAATCATTAACATATTATTTAAAATCTTTTGTGACGTTCGAAGGCTACTCAAAAACGCTCTTTTTCATTCATATTCATTTACACATTTTTTGTTTATTTATTATAATATTTATCACATTAAAGTGACCCGCATTCTATGAATTTTATCCTGCACCATATTTCAAAAATGGAAAATTTTTACTGCCCAAATTTCATGCTGAAGAATCACATCATTTGTTATTTTTGTTCGTTTGGAAATCAAGATGTGATCACAAGTAAGTGATCACATCGTTGCTAGGAAACGTCAATAATATGTAAATATCAATAAAAGTTTATTCTACAGCTGTACAGATTTCCCTAAGGAAAATTACTTAAATTTCAGTTCTGTCAAAAAAGAAAGGAACTCTTCTCATCTTAAAAGAAGAATTCAGAAAAGATAAGATGCTTCTCATCTTGGATATGCTCAGCAAGAAAACACAAAACTAACATAATGTTTTATTAAAAGAAAGATTTGAAGCAATTTTTAAAGAATTTATACCTTAATGTTAACTATAATCCAACTTTACTTCAAAACTAAAGACTCGAGTTTATCTAAAAGGCTGAAATTTCTAACGTAGTTTTCTTTGATTTTGAAAATTTTGTTTTTTTTTTAATGAGATCAGTATATTTCTAACCTAGTTGATGACTTTTTTTATGGATTTTAATTTAAGATGAAAAATTTTATCCTTTATGTGGATAAAGGGTAAATTTTAACCGAAAAATTAATTTTGATTTCTTTTCTTCATTAATTTTCACAAGTAATTCAAAACAATATACACAGTGAATGGTTGTAGAATAATAATATCTTATAACTATTTATTTATTATTTTCTTATTAAATAAAATTGAAGGATATTTTACAAAAAAAAAAATTTTAATGAATTCCGGAAATTTTGAAATTAGTTTTTGGCGAGTTTTTCAAAAACTTTTAGGGAAAACGAATCTCAGTTACAATGAGGAAGTATTTCACTTTGAAAGTGAGATACGATCCTCCAATTCTTTAATAAAGTTGACCGTTACACAACTGCATTGTGGTGGACACCACATTGCATCACAATTTTTTTGTGGTGTCCGTAACATTTCACATTAGTTTATATGTTTTTTTTTTCACGTCGCTGAAATGGATATATAGTGTAAGTGAGAACGTATCGGATCCATAACCATTCACATCGGTTAAACCCGACTTCATATACATATTTTAACTTTTTTAATTTAAATATATTGATTTATTAATAATTATTAACCTCTGTAGAAATAACTGAATTAAAATATAAAGTACATAAAATTTTTTTTCACTAATAAATTCTGATAAATACATATATATATTTTATATTATATAATATATAATATAAAATCTTTCTATCTTTTTTTTATATATTATATTATTATTATTATTATTATTATATATATATATATA
>JAAAKQ030469966.1:0-14771 GCA_010016005.3 Zanna intricata | reverse complement strand
AGAAAAAACAGACATCTTGAAGATGATCTAGGTATTACATGCAAGGGTGTGAACATGAGAGGCATGTCCAGAGAGCTGCTCACTTGCTCAGGAAACTTTTTAAATTCTCTACATTTTGTTTCACCAAATCAGTTAATTATATCCATATTTTAAAATATTAATTTTTTTTTCTATTTAAATAGAAATAGGTAAGTATATATATATATTTTTTTAATTAAATTTCTTATCATGTTAATAAAACCATTGAGAAGTATTTTATTATTATTCTTAATGGGTATATACTGAATTGTTTGTATGTGAAAAAATAGAGATTTTTTTTTTTTAAGTAACAAAAGAGAGCTCTGTATATAAGTATAATAATTTTTAGTTTGTATATTCTTTATATAACTTATTTATAATAATTATAATAAAATTTTTATATCTATTTTAAAAATATAATTTTATTCAGTCAATTAGATATTAATATGGTATGTTTGATAAAGTAATAAATTAAATTCAACTCTTATATCTATTAATACATTGTATTGTATTTATATTATATATTTTTATTTAACTTATTTATTAATTTTGTCTTTCTGTCTGCAGAAATATTTCTTTTAGAAATTTTTTTTTGATAAGTATCATATCTTTAAATTACCTATTAATAAATAATTGTAGTTAATATAGTATAGTAAGTTATAGTTATTATATTGTAGTTATTTCAGGAAAAAAATGATAATTAATTAACAGACTGCTTTTATTAGTGATAATTTATAAAATATGTCATTATTTTTTTATTATCATGAAATTATGTTAAAAATATTTTTATAGAAAACTAATAATAAAATATATGAAATGCTACATTTTACATTATTTTAGCTAGAAAGTTTCCTTCTCATTCACTGTATGTAGATCTGTTGTTGTTATTTTCTAATTTTCATTTATCTTTAATAATTACTGGAGACTTTAAAAAAAAAACTACCCTGTTTTTCTTACAGCTACGTTGTTCTGATACATTATTTTTTTACATGAGCATTAAATTTCTTGCTCTTAGTAATCTTTCTATATAATTAATTTTTATGAATCATTGATTGTTCATTCCATCTTCAAATTGAATTTTCTTGTACTAATATATGTTGATGTGCTCCTTTCTTAGCCTTATCTTACTTACTGTCTGTCTATTTATTAATGTTTTAGTAATGCATATGTTGAAGTGGATATGACATCTTTTTCATTAGTTTTTAATGTTTGTTTTTGTATTGTGATTACTAATTTATTCTTTTTCTAAATAAAAATCGGTTTGTTGTTGTTGTAAACTAGTTCTATTGTTACACCAAACTGGTTTTATTAATGATTGTGTTGATTGCTTGGTTTTAGTAATATTCGTGTCTGTTAAAATTACAATGCCATGTCTAATAGAAAGTTCAAAATTCTATATAAATGAAATTAATGATAAAACCACAAACACCAATATCAGCTAAGTACAGTCGCTCATATAAACAATTTGAAAAATCATGTGTTTATGTAAGGGGAATAATCCACACCCTTAGAGAAAATGTACTACAAATTCAAGATTAAGTGAAGCGTGAAAAAATCACTAGTTACATTAGCCGTAAACTTGTGATGGTTCATATGACTGTTTGGCGTTTAAGCAGTAAAATGTGATTTCATAATATTCACTTAAAGGAGACTTTAGAATCTGCTTGACTGCAATACTGAGATTTACCAAAAATTAAAGTTTTTTTTTGTATTTTGTGTTCACAATTCTACAACTTTTCTTTTTTGAAGGAAACAATAAACGGGACATTTTTATATTGTATTGCTGCAGCACTGGCTTTTAATTAATTCATTCATTTTTCAGCGAAGATGGGGCCCCAAATCAGCACAACTGAATTCATCGGTTCCTAAATGAAACATTGCCTTGAGCATAGTAGGGCATATAGGAGCTTAAGACTTGGCGCTACAGTCTTGGCCCTCAGTATTCCCAGACAATTAAACCTTAGATTATTAAACCTTTTTTCTTGTGGGTATTTATGAAGCAAATTGTCGTGGTTCGCCATTATCTGTTGATTTGAATGAGCTATACCAGAATCTCAGCTTCAGTAACTTCTGTATCAGAAGACTCTGCAGTATGTTGCAGAAGTATTCAGCTATTATCTTAATGTTATCCGTGCAACAGATGGAAAGCATATAGAACATTTCATAATGTTCACATTTATACATCATGTGGTAATTGAAATTTAAAAAGTGTGTAATTTTTCGTGATGAAATGTCAGTTTGAAATCGGGTATTTTTTTTAATATATCTGTATATTTTATAAGCAGTCTAGCCCTTTCACTATAATAGATCTTACTGCAGATGAGATTTGAATACTCAACTGTTGCTTGACTCTTCTGCAAATTTAATGCAAAAATTTTAAAAATTTATTTTGCATCTATAAATGTTTTGAATTGTTTGCAAATGTAATTTAATAATGCTTGCAAACACTTGTAGTAAATGATTGATTTTTTTCAGTTAAAATAAAGTTAACCACAATAGAAGAAACTTATTTATAGTTTATTTCATATTATTGATAAGTACATACTTGTCAATGATATTTGCCTATTTATATAACTCCTTAACTTCTGTTAAAGATTTGCAGATATATATATATAATTACACTGATCTACAGAGTATCTGTAACACAGTTAAAACTACCTCTTTTATTATGCATTTGGCTACGTAATAACATATTAATAATCTCAATTGAGCTACCACGTCACATTTTCATGTTATGTCCCCTCATAATATAAAGGTAGTGGTAAATTTCATTGTATTTCTGTATTTGCAACTCGAAAGGCTGTATATATTTGTGCCTCTGCCTTTCATCTCATCTAAAAGATTTGGGTTCAAAATCAAAATTCTAGTCAGATGTAGCATTCTCACAAGCTATAAAGCCCATTTCACATAATGCAAAAAAAGGAGCAATAAAAAATAGTTGTAATTAGATGAAAGGCTACATAATATATATATATAGTTGTAATTAGATGAAATGCTATATATATATATATATATATATATATACTACTGTACTATCAAAGAGGTTAGAAAAATATGATTGTTAAAGCAGATTACTTCACTTTTGTTGTTTGAAATACTTTGATCACATTATGCCCTCACAATCAAAAAAAACAATGTTTTTGAGGTTGAAGGACGTCCCGACTGTTCCTCGTCCTTAATCGATTAATTTCCACTTTTAAATCGCTCATACCAATTATAAACAGTCTTCAAAGTTACCACATTATCACCATATACTGATTTTAACATTTTGTAAGCTTATTTGGCACTTTTTTTCAGCTTGAAACAAAACGTAATGTTAATGTGTTGTTCAGTGTTAATATGGGGCATGAAGCCTTGCAGTATAAGTGAAATGTACAATGCTTATTATTGATACAACGTAGAGTGAACCTTCACATTGCCTCAGCGTACCGAACGGTCTCTGATGCTGCTGCTGTTGTGGCAAGGGTACCACCGTTACATCTCAGGGCGTCGGGTCGGGTGTGGGCAAAGGTTTATGAAGGAACACCAAAAGCAGAGGCTAGAGCCATTCGAACATTGGAATGGCAGGCAGAATGGGACACCTCTAGCATGGGCGCTTGAACAAGGATACTGATCCCGCGCCTGGAACCATGGCTCCCGAGGGGCTTCAGGGAGGTGGACTATTTCCTCTCCCAGTTCCTCACACGCCATGGATAATTTGGTACATTCCTCCACAAATTTAACAGGAGACGGACGCCGGAGTGCTTGTACTGCCAGGACATAGACTCCTCGGAGCATACATTCTTTACATGCCGTCGATGGGACGGAACTAAGGTGGCTATGGACTAAGGAACTATGAAGCTTGAACTGGATTACCCTCTGATAATATTGTGGCCTATATGCTCCGGGTAGGTCACGGTGGATGGAGGTTGCCAATTTGATTACCTTCATCATCAGTACTAAGGAACGAGAAGCTACCATATGGGGAGCGGACTGACTCTGCTATTTTTTACTCTTCAGGTGGTGGTGTTTGGATATATATATATATATATTGTCAGGTTATTGATTGTTTTATTTATATAATTATCCTTATACGCCATTGTCTAAAACTGTACGACAGCTATGCTTAACCAAGTCGAACGATTTGTTATGATCTATTTTGGCTGCACACTGACCCATTGTAAATCTCGGTGATTACTGTGTCATTATTCTGTTTTGTGTATTATTTTGTGATTCCTATGTTATTATTTTTTTACTATTTTCCGATTCCATGTTCAATATGTTTCATGTATCGGTGTCTTATCTGAGTGCCCCTAGAGTAGGTAGGCGGCTCTTCAGGATATATAATGGGTGATTATTATGGGTTGTAATCAGTTTGGGTCTGAGATTTTAATTTAAAAAAAAAAAAAAAAAATTATGCAGGAAGTAGAGGATGAACGTGGTGACAACTAGGGCATGGGAACCTGATTGCAGAGGATGCCCTTGGTCCAGGATACAAGCAAGAGTATACTGGGTCGGGGTACTTCCAATGAAGCATTCGGGCCCCTCTTAGGTTTGAGAGGTCGCAAGTGAGTGGGGGAGGGGCATTCGCACATTTTTCAATGCACATGCCGCCCCTTTAGGTCAGGTGTAGTTGGGACGGGTAGCCTCTTGAAGGAGGAACTTGCCGGCTTCCCACAAGCGCGGTTTCGCCATGCTCTAAAGATCCCAAGAGGACCCCAAAGGGGGCTCTGGTGCAGGAGCCCAAGCAGGAAGGGCAACAGGTAGGGTAATCTGCTGCCATGACTCCCAGGGCTGGTCGATGTTATGCCGAGAGGCAATTCCTGCCGCCCCTGGAAAAAATAGGGGGAGGGGTTTCAGTCAGCGAGAGCTGACACTACCATTTGTGTGGGCAGATGGTAGCTGGGCTTTTTACTACTCCTACGGAAACAAAAAAAAAAAAAAAAAAAAATCAAGATCCATGTTTCATGAGTCACTGCAAACACGACCTCACTATAGCGGCTATAGAAGCAGACTGACAAGCCGGAACGTGTTGAAACTTGTCACTGCCTGTCTCAACACATGAGGGTGTGAGATGTGTGATCAATGTTTAAAAAAAAATTTATCTGTGTTCATTTAAAATTTAATTTAAATCAACTGAATTTTTATTTATTCAAATACAGATAAATTGAAATACTTGAATACAATTTAAAAATAACAGTTTCTGATTTTTTTTGTCAACTATCACAGACAAAGCAAACAATATTTCGTAAATCCATTTTGTAAACCAAGAAGTAACACAACAACTTTCAGATCACTGCAAACTTATCAAAATTCTCTTTGTATTTTATTGCTTCTAATATTGATGCTGTAGTTTCAGACATTTCTTTCATGTTAACTCCATAAGCTAACGGAATGGATAGCTGTTTGTTACCATCATTTCACTGCTAAAAGATTCTACTCCTGTAGTCTAGATTCCAGAAATTTAGCTTCTTGCTTTGATCACTTTAAATCGTGAACTAAATTATTAAGTTCATATTGTTGATTTAAATGAGGAGCTTTTTCATCTGATGTAAATATATTTTATCATTGTGAAATTCTTTAACATCCTCTACATCATCTGCTTTATTTTCAGATTGTTCTTCGAGCAGTGTTGGATTAGATGGAGGTACAGGTACAGGTAACTTCACTACGTGTGGTACCGGCTTTAGAGCCAAGGATAGATCTATATATTTTATGAACTTTCTATTTTTGAATGAAAATCCAAATGTATTTGTCATACGAAAAGTAGCATTCGGTGAAGCAGTCCTTAGGTTCACGCCAAACCATCGGTACAACAAATGGCATGACTCATCGTTTTCCCTTCAATCTGAGTCTTTCTTGAGATTTAGGTGTAAATGTACCAAATATAAAAATTGTCTATGATTTGAAAATCCACAAACTCTTGCAGAAGCCATGTTGTAAAAAATAAACACCAACAACTCAATGTAGACAAGTGAAGTTAACCTGAATAAGATTTTAAGCTCTATATTAGGCAATAATAGATGTCTGAATAATGTGTCTACTTCATTGAGCAATACATATATATATTTTTTTTGTCTTTATTAAGCATGAACACATATTGTTTAAAAGTAAAAATACAGAAATTATTGTTAATTGTAAGCAGTAGTTAATCAAAATGAGTTTATTATTAAAAAAATTTTACATTTTATATATAAAACCTTTGTGGTAACACAATTTCAATCATATATTTAAATTAAAATCAGCATCCTGATTACAGTGAGAAACGTTAACTAAATCTTATGTTGAAGCAATTTGGAGCAGGTATGTGTACATTTAAAATGGAATAGTATCTGTTTGAGATCATCAAAAGTGCTGATGCACAATATGAGCATTAAATATAAAAGATTGCTTTATATCAACCATATCTTATCATAAGATATTTTCTGGGAACAAAGGAATAATATGCATAATAACAATTTGAAGGTATCAGATATTTAATCAGCTGCTGTTTTGTACACAGGAAGGTGTAATTTGCAGCTTTACTTTATTAAATTTCTAAATTTTTTTTTTATTTTCAAATTTTGACAGCGATAGGAGGGCTGTTTAACGGGCCCTCGAAACACTTAGTAAAAAACAGGGAACTGCTGTTTTTTCTTAAGTTTTAATAAAAATTTATTAGTACAACTGAATATTAATATTCAGGAGAAAATATATTCCAGTAGATTTTGAGTTGTAGCATTTGTTGAAATGAAAATACTCGTATTGATATCAGTCGATATTTAGCATCATTTTCCACTCAACTGAACACACAGAAACCATTGTAGTTGTAGCAGGAGTATTTTAGCTAAAAAGCAGAAGAAGTAATAGCAATCAATGTTAACTAATTAATAAATCCTATGGAACTTACCAGAGAAGTGGCTGTTTACTTGTTTTTCGTAAATTATGAAAGATAATTAAAATATTTGAGAACATTCATGCTGTATAGAATTGTCCAACAGTTTAATGAACTCATTTACTGAAAATAGAAAGATGTAAATTTTTAAGTTATAAGATTTTTTTTTTTCCGATGGTGAAGGAAGGAATGCCATTTGCGCACGCCACCATGGGGTCATCGGGGGTTTTCGGGCTCGGACCCAGGATGCTATCCATCCCAAGCTAGCTAACAGGCTCTGCCAAGATGTTGTTAGGCATAAAAAAACCTGCCCCATACTGACTAAACCTCCTTCATTGATCTTCTCCACTCAGAGACTGGACCCGCAATTAAGCATAATGCAGCCTTGAGGGAAATTTTCCGACTTGCTGTCAAAGATCTTCTTGGTTTTCAGCTAACTTGTTCCACAGTATCTGAAACAAACAAACAAAACAAAGCAACCTCGCGTGCTCATCGCCACTCACACACACACTCTTTTTTTCCTTTTAGTGTTTGTGTTTGTGTATGCACTTCTTTATATTCTAGAGTCTTTTTTTTGTAAGTCAAAGTGTGTGTGTGTGTGTGTGTGTATGCTAAAGTACCCACCGGCAGGGCAGGAGTCCCTGTGCGTCCTCATAACCGCCCATCCTCCCGATGAGGACGGGCGGCTACTCAGCAGAAGGCTATCCCTAATCCCTGGCTTGTCTGTGTTGGTGTACACCCATCTCTTCTGCCTCAGAGGTCAGGGAGTCCCCATACCTCATCATCACAGCCCATCCTCATGGGGACAAATTGCAACTCCACAGGGGGCTGTCCCCTCCCCCAGGTCTCCTCCATCAGCTGGTATGCCAGAGCACATTAGTCATTTGATGTGGTTATAACATCTGCATCTACAAGTAATCAAATAACCAAAAGATTATTGACTGATGTAAAAAAAAGTATTTTTATGTTAATTGTTTTTCTTTAATTAAACATATAATTACCATGGAAATGATACAAATGACAATAATGAAATTGGATGTTTTGAAAGTTATACATATAGGCAGAAAAAATAATACAGTGTAATTAATTCATCGAGCGCTACATCATGGAGATGAAGGCTCAGGCTCTGTGGTATCATGGCTGATGGCCAATACAACAGGGCTAAGAGAACATAGGAGGTGAGTGGATAGGAACTATGACATCGGTGATGTTATATCTTCCCCTGCATGGATCAGAGGACTAAAGATCCAGAAATACTGGATTCTGCTGGAGTTAATTCATAGTGCTCTTGCGCATTACATATGCATACAGGATGGTCTCCTATGATGCAATTTGTATGATTGCAGGCTTTCCACCAATAGCTTGCTGGTGGAGGAGAGGGGTCTCCGCTTCGGAGGACTCTTAAAAGTGGACGCGAGAGAGAGAATTGTGGTCACCGGGCAGACGAGCGGGGAGGCAAGTGAGAAGGACAGTTAGATTAGGCATCTTATTCCTATAGTGAGGGATTGGGTGGGTTGGTGTCACGGGGAAGTTGCAAGATTCAATTTCTTTCTGGCCATGGTGATTTTGGCAACTACCTGAAGAGATTCAAGCACAGGACATCAGAAATCTGTAGTGCCCTCTTTGGTGCCGAAGAGGACACTGTAGAAAACACTTAGTTCAACTGCAACAGGTGGGAACCCATGAGGAGCAGAATCTCGATTCATATCACGCTGGCCCACCGTGGTCAGGTACATGCTGTAAAGCAGGAAAGGCTCGGTGCAGGTGGCCATCCCTGGCGCACGAGGTACTTACTAAGAAGGTGGAAGAAGAGCCCCCCCACTGAAAGGATAGCTGATTGTGTATGACATATATATATGTGTGTGTGTGTGTTTGGATGTATGAAATTATGAAACCCTAGTTTATTATTGTATTGATTGTAAGGTAACTTGTTTTTTCTTTTTGTTATGTTATCCAGGGCAGGATATTGATATTACAACTGTTGTACTGCTTACTATATATATTGATTTAGAAGGTGTCTAGTTCTGTGACTTATTAATAAAGGCATGGGATGATGTATTGATTTTTTTGTATTGTAAAAAACAAAAAACAAAAATCAGAGTCTGGAGTCGAAACGTAGTGACATCCAGGTGACGAGGGTAGCAAGGCAGCCTTCTTGCCTAGGACCTCTTGGCTCACCCATACACAAGAGCAGGGGATTTGGGATGCTTCTGATGATGGCATGAGGGACCCTCAAGGTGTGAGAGAGCGCATGGGAGGTAAAGGAATGTCCAGAATCCTGGCAGTTTATGACTGGGAAGGGTAGCTCCCCTGAAGAGAGGCATTAATATTTTTAATGCTTTATGTTTCACTGTTTTATGGCTGTAGGGTAATTTATAAGTCTCAAGCACCTTGCAGAGGCCGATGGTTGACTTGTTTTTCAGCAAATAAAAAAAGAAAAAAGTTGTATGGTAACTATTAGGTTGCTAAAAGCAGTACAGTGTACTTTTAACTGACAACAGAGATATTTTTTTGTTATTCTTGAATTGTTAATTCAATTTTTTTTTAATCTTTCTATGAGCCAGAGTTTGGAAGTAAAATTGGCTTCTCAGATACCAATTTTCCCCTTCAAAAAATATTCTTTATAGGTGTGCAGAGTATTCTTACAACATCCAATTCTATGATTTTGATTGATTATGAATCAGATAACAGTGGGATCATTTTTTGTCAGTAAAAGTTATCAAAATTATTAATTTCAGTTCTAATGAAACTAGTACGATATCAGGAATAATTATTATATTTTTCCTTGTTTGGTTTTTATAATATATTGTGTGAATCCAGTTTGATGTACAGTCTTTGCTACTTTTTTAACATTTCTATAATACTCATTTACTGAAATATAATTCACGCTTTACAAAATCTTGAAGTGAGTACAAAATGAATTTTGAATCCTAATCCTGGCTCTGTGACAAAGTTTCTCTCAAAACTTTTTAGGATACCTGGAACAAATCCGGTTAAAAAACACTTTTTTCTTTCTTAGAAGCAAAACCTTTTTTACATACTTGAAACAAATACTTTTTCTCCGTCTCTCTCCCTTTCTCTTTTACAAGCAAAATATTAAACTGATATATGTGTTGCTTTTAGCTTTGGATTTATTTTCTTAAGATGTGCTGAGGGTGTGATAGATCTGATTATTTAAAACTTGATAATTGCAAAATAGTGAACGATTGATTACATTTTTTATATGGGTAAATTTTATCCTTTGTAAAGAAAAAAATTATTTTGAAATTATCCTAGTTTTGTTTCATAAATTTCTAGTGTACTTTATAATGGAATATTACTTTATTCAAAATTTAAAAAAATCAGATATGTTTGAATGGTGAATGGGATTAAATTCATTTTTGTGAGTGAACTGAATTGAAAAAAATAAAATAAAAAATTATGTATTTTTCAGTTATATATTGTTTCTTTCTTTTATACAAATATGCCATAACTGGTAATGGTTTTATATGTCCTGACACAAATTAATCGATTTCAAAATTCATTCCTAAAATAAAGATTTAATAAGGAAATTGAGGAATGAAGTAATTTCCTGTTGCTTTCGGAAATATATAATTGTTAAATAAATTCCAAACCAATTGAAGATGATATTCAGTCATACAGGTGGTATGTTTTATAAAGGGATTAATTTTATAATAGACATCATTACTATCAGAGAAAACTTCATTGCATAGTGCCATTTATATTTCAAATGTTTTACATGCTTTTCAGTCATAGGAAAGATTGTTACAAATAGTGAAAAACAAAAAAAAAAATCTCACTTCTCATGGAAGCAATGAATTAAACACAGTCGCTTGATAAGGAAACCCACTTTTATTACATAATTTAAATATTGTACATGTGTGCGTATATAAAAGTAATTTATATTTCTATCTGTTAACTAACAAAGCTAGTGTTGAGAGATAATGTTTATTAATTTTAAAAATATATATATTTTACTAAAATTTAATAAACTGACTTACAACGGTGAGGTAAATCAATATGAAAAATCTTGTTTTTATTTGGTGTAAAATATGATTTTTAATGACAAATAAATTTGCTTCAATTATATTATACTATTAACTAATAAAAATTTAACAAATGAATTGTTAAAAATTCTTGTTTAATTTTGAGTATTACTTGTTTTTTAAACTTTTTATCCCTCATACAAACATCCTTTTTTAGGAGCTTTTAAATTAGTCATTTGCACTAGCAGTGTTTATTGTTTATGCAACCCGCATTTCACGTAACAAGCTACTTACTATTTGTATGTTATGTTTTAACCCCTTCTGTTTAGTTGGCTCTTAACTTTAAAACATGTACCTAGTAATTTTAACAAAATAAAATAATTTTTTTAATTTGAGTCATAATATTTAAACTATATATTATTTTATTTTTTTAATTTTAAGTGCTATAATTTATTAAATAATAATTATAATATTGTAAATCTAGGGATATGCATGGAGGTTGGAACACTTTTGAAGTTGACTGATGGATTTTACTAGGAAACTATAAATTATACTATAGCTAATCAATTTTTTTTACCTTTATTTATTTTTTGATAATTATAATTCCATCATATAATAGGCATTTATAATTATATTTCAAAGTTACTATAAAAACTTATAGTATTACTATAAACACTTATATTTTGGATTACTTTTTAATTAAAATGTTATCAAAACTGTTATCTCGTAGTTCTATTACGATGCTTCCTACTCAGTTTCTTAAGATTTTATATTTTATTGTATTTGCTTTGTGGTATATCTATCTTATTTAGGGAAAAAATAACTAATCTGTTATATTTTTTAGTTCTTTTCTTTTCATTTTATTTTACATACACAGTCACTAGTTTACCTGATATTCATTTAAAGTATCTTGTACATTGGTTGTGGGTACATAGCATGGGAAACTATTATATTACACTTTCAAATTAAATATCAGTTGAAAGGTTAATTAATTGTTTTACAGAAGTGAGGAATGGCATTTGTAAAATAATGAAAAATTATTAAATAACCTGCTGATTTTTGTGGTGAAGTGATTGTGCCTCTGCCTTTCATCTAGAGATTTCAGTTTCAAGTCCTGTTAAGACAAGATGGTTTTTAGATGGAACAAAATATTGTTTTATCATTTATCATATTGACAACTGTATTAAGATATTAGACAGAAAAACAAACAGAATATAAAGGAATTATTTGCTGTTTGTATTTTCTTCTGCTAGACAGTTATGTACATTCATTACATTTATTAATTGTACCCAGATAACTGATTGTAAATATTTAATTGTGTTTAAAAAAAAGACAATAAAATATTATTAGAAATTTATAATTTAAAAGACATACTAAAAACTTGTATGCTTTGGTAATTATGATAATAGATTATCTTGAAAGTAATGAATATTTGTTAATATGGTAATTTATTTTGCAAAGATCGACACACCTACAAAACCTAAGATCGACCGATTTTTTTTTAATATACTTTACTGTAATGTACCAATTTTTATCTCAATAATGGTATATACGTCGGTTATAAAATTTTAAAACCGAATTTGTAGCAGATTGTGAAATTCTGGCTATGATATGTTTTTGAAATTTAAAAAAATATTGGCTGAAATTGGAAAAAAAAACTAGTTATATACAATGTTAATTTTATGCAAAATTTTTGAACGGTAGAACGAACATGACATAGAGTTTTGGGAGAATCTTGTGCTGATGATATAAATTATCACCGAATTGCTTGAACGACACAAAGCACCTTAGAACTTTATGGTAGATCTGGGTGGTGGCTCCTTAAAGAGCCGTTTGTGGGTTTTACGAGGTAGCCCTGAGAAGGGCTGTTTGGTCTGGAAGATTGTCTCCGGCGTAGCTGGGAAGTTGCGGCTCGTTAATCAGACCGAGCTTCCTCTCAGCGGCAAAAATTAAGCCAGACTGTAATTCTTGGGGCCCAAATTAAGGGGTAAATTAACTGGTTTTTATATGATATCTGACCTGAAAATTGAAAGAAAAATAGGTCCTAGAACTGTAGTTTAGTAGTTTTTGAGAAGTAAAAGACAAAAGATTGGGATTGAAAAATATATTATTTTATGCTTAGCGTAAAAAAAACGAGTAAAAAAATAACGCAGAAATACGAGTATATATATTTATGAACATAATTTGGTGTATTTTATTCTGAGTAAAATACAGAAACCATTTACAAAATTAAGAATTTCGAAGTTATTAAAAATACATATCAAAATGTGGTAGATTTTAAATAAGTATTAAGGGAAAAAAATGTCTGCATTATAAAACAGGAATTAAATATTTTGTAAAAAAAATTAAAACCGATAAAAAACAATTTATTAGACCACTGCTTTAAAGCTAATTAAAAATTAATTTTATCTAAAGTGGTTTGAAATAATCTATTCGTATTTTGTAAGTTGGCAAAATTAACAGTTGATTCCAACAATTAAAAATAATATATATATATATTTTTTTAACTCTGAGACCACCTTTTAGGTATTACATCAGAGGATGGAGATGAATTATTTTTAGCGAGTGTGAAAATGCCATGCTTGATCGGGATTCGAACCCGGGACTCCCAGATGAAAGGCCGAGACGCCACCACGGAGGCCGGCGATATCAACAATTAAATGTCACCAACCTTGTGGTGATACCGGTCGCCACAACTTCCTATCTTAAAGCCATGATGGGCTTTAACGGAGGTCATCTTTTGACCCCCTCTTTTCTTTTTCTGTTTGGCCTCCGGAACTACCGTAAGGTATTATTTCCGAGGATGATATGTATGAATGTGAATGAAATTGAAATTGATGTTAATTGAAATCCAACTACCAAAGATCACCGGTATCCACGATCTAATATTCGAATCGGTAAAAAATAACTATCTTTACTAGGATTTGAACCTTAAAACTCTCGACTTCAGCTGAAGTTCGAACTCAGCTGATTTGCGTTGTCGCGTTAACCACTAGACCAGCCCGGTGAGCTAACCTTCTTTTGACCCCCTAACTGGTTATATCTCACAGTTATCAGCCAGGCCTCTTTTGGGATGCCACTAATGTAAATGCTTCGGTAGACACATCAGTGATTTTAACTTGGTGCCTTTGGTGTATGCTTCTTTCAGACATATTTTCTCTTCAGTCCTACATAGTTGCTCTCTTAACTAGCTAACCGAGTTTGCGGAAGCACAAACCCCGCTCCTAGTCCATTATTTAAACAAGCTATAAGTAACTGTATATGTCTCGTACATCGGAAAGAATGAGTTTAAATCAGTTCTAAAGCACACCACAAAAAGCGCTGATCGCAACAACGGTATTTTAGATCTATTTTCCTTAATCGATCACAACTAAAAGCCTCTTAACTTTAACTGCAATTACGGACTCCGATCTGGCTTACAAGAGAATCGAGGACAGACCTTTTTCTCCTACTCAGCTCTATCGCAGAGTCCCGCGTGACATTTACTTTATCATGTTCAGTCAGACCCCCTCGGGGAGATGGTGCTGTACCTCTCCGCGGCATGGACTACCACACCTCTCAGTATTATATTTAAACAGCAATAAACATTAAAATAACTGCATGGAATAGTGCGTGTATACCATTATTCATCAGTGTCGTATAAATCCCCTATTGATCTGTACGCATATATCATTTTTGTTTATAGATTCATACAATTTTACGGTACTTACATATTAACGCAACCGCAGCTACCTAACCTCGACTAATTAACTGAAAATTTTTTTATTCTTTAAAGGTATATTTACTGTTAATTAGTCGGGGTTAGCGAGCGTAAGTTAAGTTTGGTTGATTATATTGTATTGGTATCTGTAATTATAAGCTATAATGCATATATTTTTAATATGTGAAATATGTTAATATGGCGGCGGTGGCGT
>JAAAKQ030469955.1:0-23744 GCA_010016005.3 Zanna intricata | reverse complement strand
TGTGTGTGTGTGTGTGTGTGTGTGTGTGTGTGTGTGTGTGTGTGTGTGTGTGTGTGTGTGTGTGTGTGTGTGTACTTTTTCATAAATTCTTAGCAGAATATTTTCAGTTTTATAAATATAGAACGCATATTTATAAATATAGAATATAGAACGCACGCGCGTTCACACACACACACACACACACACACACACACATACACACAACTACATGTACACACAAATATGTATTATTCTGTAATACATTTTGCAATTCAACGAATTCAAAGCATGAAGCGTGCATTGACTCTTTCAGTTATTATTCTAGTTTATGACGTGTACAAATTTTACCTTTGCAAATGAAAACCGGATATTTGATGGAGAGAAATAGAGAGGCTTTCTTGTTGTTCCGGTTAAGGTAGGAAATGATGCTTGTCGGCAAACAGATTCTACTTCTGAGTATACAACTTTCAGCAGTTGCAAATTGCGTACATTTATTACTATTAGTAGTGCTTCAAATATATCTCTGTGATATCAATACAAAATTCAGCTTTCTATTTGTATGTAAATGAAAAGGAACTTTATTAGGATCATAATACCAATAATAATTTCTTTTTTTTTGGTTTTTTTTTTAGTTGTGTTACAATTGTAATAAAATTTCCTTTAAGCTACAATAAGTTTTTTTGAGGAATTATGTGCACAACTACTTCTATTTAATTTATAATGTATATTTTAATTATTATTATATTTCATAATATAATATATTAACTTATTTTTAGATATTTTCTTAATAAAATAAAATTATGCTTATGTTATGAAAATATTGTCTTTACATAGATACATAATTACTACAATGAGCAAGAATATTAACTAATTATTGTATACAAATCTAAAATTTGTATTCTGAGAGATGTGTCAAAGTTCTGACAAAAGTTTCAGTGAAATGTTAGGCTAATGCCAGAAAGTAATTCAGTTTTTAATCTAGAAAAGCCATTTATAGTTCTCAAATAAATCGGCAGTTTATTGAGATAAGAAAGAAGAAAAAATTTGGGTATTGACTTCCCATAAGTCGTGAAATATCGCAATACATTGAAGGATATTGTCGTTTCTCTTATCTCATAATTCGTTATTTTATATTTTTTATATGCATCAACAAAATAGTTCTTCAAACGTACAACATTCATCAGCAAATTATGTAACTACATAATTCCCACGATAGCCGTATCATGTTCAAATAAAACTTTAAAAATTATATTTAAAAGATTTTCGTCGGGATTCAAAATATACTGTGGGGCAAAACATAAGATGTAAGACTATATCTTATAATCGATTCAACTAATGCAAAATATAGAATCCTTTTTACTATTAAAGAAATTACATCGGCGACCTGATAGCATTTAAACAAATTAATCCTTAGTTTTTTACACAAAAAATCAACATGAGAAGAACATTTCATGTTATAAACAAACCAACTGACCTGACAGTATGAGAATGTTGAACTTCTCATAAGAACAAATATAATCAAACCAAAAACAAGTTATAAAAATGACAAGCGATGCGATTAATTCAGTCAGCCAAACAATTATAATTTGATTTCGGCATTCTAAAAAAAATTGATTTTGTTTTTTTATTTATATGGATTCTGTTATTAAAATAAAATTTAATTAAAATATTTAAATCAATTCCAAGGTATTTGTCTACAGATAAAGAAATAAATAATAATTATAAAAGTGTCCCTATGAATACAAATAACAAACAATGTAATAAAACAGATTTGAACATTGCACACGATACTATTTATGACGGATTACTTATTCGACGGATCGGACTAGCAGTAACAAATGTCCGAAAGAAAAAAGATAATTAATAATCATAAAGTAGATGCGATACAAAAAGGTAATATAAAACTACTACAGTGAAAATAAATACAGTGAATTCTACCACTACTACTACAGTGAATTTTTAAATAAATTATTATCTACAATTGTATCTGTATTACCAGGCCTTTTTATTGACTAATTATAATAACACAAACCATCTGTTAAGTTACGATTCCATGTTGATTTCTTCTTTCTTTTTTGTGATTCTTTCTAGTGTAGTGATTCTGTAATTTATTCTTCTCCACTCAACTTATTACTAATTATCGTTTAACTCACGATTATCGTTTAACTCAGTAAACGTATTAACTCACAACGTTAAGATTTATTCGTTCAATCCAAGTTTGTAATAATATCTCGGACGCTGTTCATACGTCAATATAATACGTGTTATGATATTAAAAGGAAGATTGCAGAGTGTAGGCCCTCCATTCGTTTATATATTCTTTGAAATGTTCTAATAAATACTACAGTCGACTTAATATTTTGTTTATATTCATTCGGAACCGGCAATCGGTACACAAATTAGTTAACACGGTTACGCACAGTAAAAATTGCACCTCTATTAAGAATTTAAAAAAAAAAAATATATATATATATATATAATTTGATGTACAAAAACAATAGATAAATACATAAATAAGAATTAAATCAGTAGCACAATAATTAGTAAAATAAAATTGGTAGAGATATCTTGAATTAGAATCTGCCGGCACTACCTGGCCTTTTTACATCACAGCATTAAAACTACCCGAGTAATCCATTGAAAATAAAAAAAATACTGTTTAGAATTCAATTAATGTAAAAGTCTGTGTAAAATAACTAAATAAAACCTAAAAAATCTTTTACAATAACAGTATAAAATTAACCGATAAATTACTTTCTTCCATTTTAAAGTACTTTCATATTGACAGGCATCTTTTTTTATCCTTTTAAAATAGGACAAAAATAATAATAATAAACTAACTATAATTTCAATAGTATATTGTAATAAACAAACATTGAAACTAATATGCAACAATGCAAGACATTTTTGATATAAATACTTAGAATAATCTAGTGATATTTTCTAAGCTCACCGGGCTGGTCTAGTGGTTAACGCGACATCGTAAATCAGTAGTTTTCGAAGCCGAGAGTTCTAAGGTTCAAATCCTAGTAAAGGTAGCTTTTTACGCCTAGTACAGCCGTTTACCTTTTATACGCATTTGAATACTAGATCGTGGATAACGGTGTTCTTTGGTGGTCGGGTTTCAATCAATCAAACATATCAGGACTTGTCGACCTGAGACAGTACAATACTACACCTCATTTACATTCATATATATCATCCCTATTTATCCTCTGTAGTAATACCTTATGGTAGTTCCAGAAGATAAACAGAAAAAAAGTAATATTTGCTAAGGTAAATAAAATACCTCACAATAAAGTATGAAATTATTAACAGGCTTGTAGTATAGCTTGAACCCGAATTTTCATTACAGATATTTTAACAACGTCATAATACTTAAACTTACATACGTCATAAATAAAAACTAAAATATGCATAAATATAAAATACATCTGTATTTAGATAAAAATAAAGTAGTAATTGATACAATACATTTTTCAATTAGATTGTATCTGCACTGCCAAGTTTTTTTACAATACACTTTCAAAACGATCTAAATTATCAATTTCAAATGCAAAAGTAAGACTAAACTTTTAATGTATATAATAAATAAGTAAAATACATTTAATAAGATAAATTTCGAGATACTGATATTCATACAATTTAATGAAAGGTGAAAATAGTTTAAATTAATAAAAAAAAGATACTTGAACTGCTGGGCCTACAGTCATATTTAAACTATCCAAAATTATTTTAAAAGAAATAAAACTTTATTAAAAAAATAAACGGCGACAGTATTTATATAAAAAATAAATAAACATGTATGTTATATTATCCTAACCTATAATAACACAGGTCAAAAAAAAAAAAAAGAAAGATAGTAATAATTTGGAACTGAGATAAAAGTAGGTGAATTAAAATGTATTTTTTTATGCTGAATCTAAAACTGAAATCAGTTTTTCTTCGTCAGCTTCAGATTTTTAGTTACGATCCTTTAAAATACAGAGAAACTTCTTAAATAATAACATACAATAATAATAATAATAATAATTACAATTTAAATTCCCACCTTTATCCTAATTTCTTATTTTCCTTTTGTGTTCAGTGAAATCTTATCTTTTTATCATCCAGCGGTAGTCACTCATCATAGATTCATCCCATCTACCTTGATAATGTTGTTCCATCTTCAATATATCTTGGAATATTATACCTTAGAAAGGTATATTATTATACCTTTCCCTTTGTTCGTCGTGTCATCCAAGTTTAAAGGGAACATTTCTGAAAATATTTAAATATATTTCGTAAAGTATAAGGCATTAAGCTAAAAAGCTTATAAAGTCCTTCTATTTTCTTTTGTTGCACAGTGAACAAAATTTCGAACTCGTTGTGTAAGAATATTTGTTAACGTCGATCACTTCTACTCTCGCTTTAAAAATCCAACTTATTGAACTTCTGTTGTCTCTATAAATATAATTTATGTTAATATTTATTTCATTATACAAAACACATTTGCTATTGATATAAAATTTTTCTTTTATTATTTCTTTCCGAATTATATATAATTTTAGATGTATCAACTTTTTCATCTCTGAAACTATCAAAGTCCATCAACACTATATTATTTTCACTACATATCTTGTCATTCTTTATGAAAAAGATACATATATATATATATATATATATATAAGAAATTAATAAATACTTTCCTATCTGTTATCTTTTTATTTTTAGAACAATATTTGTGTACCTGTCTGGATTTAAGTTATTTATTTGTTTTTAATATAATTGAATTGTGCAGTTTTATATACTCGTATCAAGGAACATTGCATGTATATTTGTTTCAAGAATTACTTACAGTGAAATATATTTCTTGGTAAATTAAGTATTTTTTTATAAAAATAAAAAGAAACGTTTCACCTTTTCTACCTTTATCATATATCGTGTAGTTCCAAACTTGAACTCCGTAGTATAACATTGACTTTACCTCACCGCTAAAAATTGTTATCATTGCTGAAAACAGGTCATTAATATTCAGAATGAGGTTAAAGACATTGGTAGCAAATTTAGCAGAAAAAACTTTTCTAGCAATCGCGAACTCAATGATAACGGTGATGTAAAATTAATCCCCAAATATTTATATTTTTTTTACTACTTCTAGCTCCACCCTTTCACTATTTATAGTTTGAATCACTAGTTTTTATGTTACATGCTTTCATGCAATCTTATTACCATCTCTAAAAATCTTAACCTTGAATTTGTCAAAATCGACTTCACAGTTCCAAATCGAACGATGATCTTCTGCCAAGACATCGATTATCTTTTGCAACAAAAGGCGATCCGTGAGAGGTAAAAAGGATCACATCATCGACGTACACTAACAGCTTCATAAAAAATCTCCCTCGCATCGATTCTACCATCCATGTAGTCATCTATATCATTAAAAAACAATGTAAATAACAGAGAATTTAAAGTACATCCTCTCTTTACCCCGACAGTTTTTTCATAAGCTTCAGAGATCCCCCATCATTACTCCAAATCTCTGTACTAGGTCTAGTTTACATAATCTTTACTAATACAATCATTTTTTAACTTATTCTCAAGGACACCTTGTTCATAAAATAAAGCTTTTCGATATATACGATCGAATGTCGTGGACAGGTCCACGAAAAATTGATAACACTTTTGCCTTTTATAATTAGCTTTACACTGATAAAATTACTAAAATTAAAGGTATTACCTGCCGTGGGATAGGTCTTCACGAAGCCAGCTTAAAATCTTTTAGCAATTTATTCTAGTAAATCCAAAATTAAAGTCTAACACAAGGCCTGCGAAACATTTTGAGACGATATTATCAAACGATATTCCTCGATAATGCTTAAAATTACTCCGACAGCCTTTTTTTTTTGTAAGGGAAGTATAGTTGAACTTTAAAAAGAATCCGTAACCTACCTGTTTCAAAAGTATTGTTGAAAATGTATAATACAACTGTAATTTGTTCAAAAATTTTCAAGGGAATTTTGAAGAATTGTTTCAACTCTCGGTACTTTTTTTATCTTTAACTTTAAATACAAAATTCCTTAACTGCAGCTTACTAAATGTCATCTAATTCAACTGATAGGGTTTCGCATTAGAGATTTTAACAATAGCAACTACAAGCCTCAATCAATTTTTAAAATTATTTTACCTACCCACTTACTATAGGAATACTTCTGTATATAAAAACACTTCTTTTTGAAAAAGACGTACTCACTTCAAAGAATAGCCTAGTTAATAATTTCTTGAAATTAACACATTTTTTGGAATAAATCTTTATTTTATGTATACACATCTATTTTTATAATTTTTACTATATCCCAGATAATGATTTCTTATACGACTAGAATTTGTCTTCCTGTAAATATTCAAAAACCGAAAACTTTCGATCGCTTTTTTTATCATTCTACATCGAACTTTCCTCTTATAACCTTCAATTTTATTACTGCTGAATGTACTAGAAGATGCGCGATCATTTACGATAGCGATAAACGATATTAATTAATCGCTAATAGATTAATATCGTTTACGATAGCGATAGCGTTTACATACGATCGGATCTCCGGTCAAATCCCGGAGTTATTCATAAGCCTTTCAACCTTTGCTTTATACATTTCATCGTGAGATTTCACATTAATTTAGGAGTTAACGGCCAATGTTATTTACACCTTTACAGACGTATCCGTCCGAACACAGTTTTTTGGATCTAACAGGCTGGAATCCAAATCGGTCGTTTAAAGTCAGTAGCTTGATCAAAACTCAAAAATAGATTACTGAAGATATATATATAGGTATATATACCAATAAACATAAATTTCCCATCGACTTCCCCCTTCTTTCGACTGTTTAATGAAATTAGAATTTACTACTAGAGAAAAAGGGGATAACAATTTCTTCCGTTAAATATTCAGATCAGCATTTTTCGATTTTCTATCAAAATTTTCAACAACAAAAAAAATATTAATAATCCAGAAATTAATTCCTATAGAACCACCTATTTATGATCGATACGACTGTTCCATTAAATAATTCTTTTAGTTTTAAAAGATCCATTCTCCAGTATTACGATTTACATATATCAGAAGAAAATTTAAAATCCGAGACCCAGACCCATTTAAATACACTTATTTTAGTATTTACTCGCCTGTTTTAATCCAAAAATAGAGTCATCTTGACCTTTTTCAAAGGGCGAAGTTTTACACGCCAGTACATACTTTAAATCGTAACCGTAATATATGCTCTTCCCCTTTTATAAATCCTACCGTACCATTTTCTCTTTTTAAGCCGACTGGGTCCTCTAACTCTAAGCCGTCCTCTTTGTTTTCCCCCATTTTCTCATTTTTATTCGGCCTACATTTCTTTATCAGTTCTTTGTATCGATTAATTTACATTTTTTTTTTTTTTATTATTAGAAACAAAATCACCAAAACAAGGCGCGTACTATCGCAGGAGATCATACTTTTATATAAAATTAAGATCGGCATCACTTAATTTACGTGCCGGCCTCCGTATGTGTGTAGAGTGGTAGCGTCTCGGCTTTTCATCCGGAGGTCCCCCGGGTTTGAATCCTGGTCAGGCATGGAATTTTTCACACACTCTACATTTCGTTCATCTCATCCTCTGAAGATATAACCTAACGGTGGTTCCGGAGGTGAAACCCCCCAAAAAAAAAGAAAAAAAAAAGTTAATTTACGTGTACGACATTAATGCTTAGTCGAACTACTCTTTCCTTCAAACTCATAAAACTCTCACTTTTCTACATCGATTCTGTAAAATTCTATATGGTGAGCACTATATATCCCAGCAAATTTTGTTGTCTCGTTACTGTTTTTCTGAACTCAGAGTTTTTAAAATTGTCCCTATTTTTATTCAATTCTTCAAAATTAGCAGCAAGATTTCAATTACTGATTTCTTCTTAAATAATCTCTTTCATCTAAGACTTTTGATTTCATTAGAATATTTTTTAAAAAAAAAAAAGGATGGTAACAGCTCCTCTTTTATGTCAGTCGTAGTAAATTCTTTTACGTCGTGTAGGATTGTATCACTAGTATTACCGATACCAGAGTTTGTAAAAATAATATCTCCAATATATAACGAATTTATTCGAATAAAAATAATCATTTCTTAGAATTTTTTTTTGTTCAAAGTTTTACGGTTTGTAAATTATTTATGGCCGGTTTACAGAAAGGCAAAGTACAAAAGAACAAAAAAGAGAAGAATGAAAAATGAAAATCGGGTTGCCAACACGAAGTGGAAGCCGGCGCGACGGAGCCCAGCAGAGACGCAGCAGCGAAGAATGAAGGAAAACTATAAAGTTTACCTCACCATTCACCCACCACCTCTTCTGATCATCTCCAATCAATTATTTTTCACTGGTGTAAAAGACCGGAACTCAAACACCAACTCGTCCTTAAATAAAACACAAGCATCTATAACCGCCATTAATAAATAATGAACCGCCCGATAAACGAAAGACAGAACAGCAAGGGACATTTGTCCTAGCTCTGCAATTAGTAAGAAAATAATAAACTCCCGCCATCCTCGCGTTCCATTTCAGGATCTGAGCACTCAGATCTTTGCCAAGGGCCAGGCCTACGTAACACTAAGTCGCGCGAGAAAGAGTTTAGCTATTAGTTTGTGGATCTCAGAATATTGCTGTATGAACCGCACGGTAAATGGTATATAGTCTCTTGAGGAACTCAATCGCTTGAGAAATCGTGAGTTTAAATTGTTACACGCCAAATAAATAAATAAATTGAAACGTTTACAGTCTCCTCATTTGGGTTAACGTCACGTACTTTACATTCGTAAGTTTTCGACTAGTGATTTTTTTATTTTAATACTAAAAAGTATGAAATAATAAAAAACATAAAAATGAAAAAACACGACTGAAAGAAAAATAAAAGAAAAAAATAATTTGGCTGCTTGTTCCAATATACGCTTTTTGGGAATCCTGATTTAGTACAATTCATGGCCATACATTTAATCGGCATTAATTGGAATCGTGAAAATTTTTTAAAAAGATATAGGAATAAATATCGGCGCACGTTGAATACTGCGTAACCTTCCGTGCGACTCTGGTTACTATTAATAAATGCTGTTGGGTAGCTGCAGGAATCACTGCCGGTAAACCTAGTTTGATGTCCAAATGTTTATCCGATATCTGAATCGTATTGATTACTGATCTACTTGCCTGTTTTCTTGGTACTGGGTTGAATAACAGTTCAAAATTTTATAGATTAAAAAAGGGAATCTTCGGCTTCAGATTTCGAACCGAACTTAAGACTGAATTATAGGTTCATAGATTTTCATTTGTTATTACATACATGAAAATAATATAATGACAAAGATTTAACGAATTAGTCTATTTTCTCGATTTCCTTATTTACCTATTTGCTTAATGTTCATCTTCCTGTTCATCTTCTTAAGGTCGCTCCAAGAGCGACCTTAAGAACGTACCGTTGTTTTTTTTTACTTCGAGATACAAACGACTATACCTGTCTGTGACGCAATTTAGTTGGGATATATGCGGGTATATGTCATCCGCAAAGTCAAAATTGAAACGTTGCCATTACCAACTACCGTTGAATCGTGCGGATTCCTGGGAGTAAAAAACATTATATGTAATGCGTAAGCTGTCTTCTACCCTAGAACGACCGACTAGATTTGAAGGAAAATGAACTTATCCTATTTCTTTATGTATTTTATAAAGGACATAAACCAGAATTTCTAGCGGGTACTACGACAAATTAAAATTTTTGTGGTTTAACCCTTAAGAAGCGTTTATTATTTTTTTTAAACAAATTTATAACAATAAATCAAACAATCTTAAGTAAAATCATTTTATGAAGAACCAGTCGAAATTTCTTCTTGATACATTTGCATGTTTTTGTTTTATTGATTTATTTTGTTACTTTTATGCCATTAATGTTATAGTATTACCTTTTTTGTTATTACTCTCAGAGAATAAGTATTAGTAAAACATGATAACTGACAAAAACGAGATAAAATAAATATTAAACATTATTCTTAGAAGCGATGATAACGGTGGAGACTTTTTTCGCCCACGAAAAACACCAAAAAAAAAAAAAATTACTCTTAGAAAATAATTTTTAAACATTGGACGAGGCGTAGCATTTTGACATTTATTTTATTATTTACTCAACCGGGATGAGAGAGATAAATAGAGTGTATAATTTTAAGGGACAAAAACTTACGTAATTAATAGTTTTGTGTACAAAATTTTACACAAATTTTGTCGGAAATTTCGGTCGACGATTCGGCCTGCTTTTAAGGATTTTTTTTAATAATTCTCTTGGAGACGATACATTTAAAAGTGTGGGAGGGAAAATTAATTAAACCGATATAACTTTATAAAAATTCTGGTATGAATCTTTGATTTTAGTTATACCGAGGTTCCTCTCACGGTAATACTCAAAAATTGAGAACTTTGGTACTGCTCTATGATTCTTACTTTCTTAAAAATATCTTTAGTTATTATTATTATTATTATATAATGAAGTTACTATCTCCACTTTAGACACCATGAAAACTGTAGGTGAACCACTATCACTACCCTTTTCCTAAATTTAAACTTTCAAAAAACGTAAAAAAAAATTACAAATTGATTAATTTGATATTTATTTTACGTTATATTAGATATAAATGCTTGCGCATTAGCGAACCACGTAAATTCGAACAACTATCTGATATCGGGCATTGTAGTAAATACTGACAGCCATCATAATATTACACACGCTGCTGAGCGAATATTCTCACATTAAACAAAACATTCCTTATGTGAAGGTTTAATATAATCTACTAGTACTGTATTACGAAAAAAATGATTGAATTTCATTCTATATTAGATTATTTTGTATTTTTCATTTATTATCTGTTAAAAAAACTACACAGATATAGTGACAATAATGGTATTTTATTATGACGACATTATCACAGATTGGTAGACTCTTATTTTCTTATTAAAGATGTCTTCAAATTTTTTTTTTGCGAAAAAACTGTTCTAAAGACTTTTGTTTATTAAATACCCTATTTACTTAATTATTAACTGTTCTGTCACAAATACGACCTACGACATCTAAATTTAGCAGCTAAGGCTTCGGATAGAAATTATCTTTTGATATTTCTGGTAAATAAATCTTTCAACAAAGATTTATGTATTAAAAACTATCCATCTGTATATTGATACCGATATTCGCATAAATCACAGGATACGCTGAATCGATCGACATATGATTCTTTCATATCCTATTTCTCGAAAAAGCATTTTACGAGTAGATTTATCTTTGCATGGTTTGACTTAACAAAAGCGCTGCGACAAACTTAGAGCGAGTCACATTTTAAGATAATTTATAATGAAAAGATATTATCGTTCGTGTTATCGAATAATCATGTTATATTAATAATATTATTTTTTTTCCGCAAACAAAATTTACAATATAGATTATATTCTTCGCCCTTTTTATTTGTCAAAATAAGACATTCCGGTTCAACATATAAGAACGGTATAAAAAAAAAAATATTTTGAGTAATTCTTTTTCTTAAGGAAATCGAATCTAATTTTTCGTAGCTCGCCTGATTTACTACAAAATATAATCGCTTTAACCTTCATGAAATACTTAATGCTTAAGGTAGAAATACCGTTTACATTTTGCGTTGTATAAATAAATAAGAATTATGCAATTTTAAAGAGTTTTACATTTTTTATTTGTTTCGATATATTGAGGAAAAATGACTGCGCACATAAATATTATATAATTTGTATATGATAGGTACGAACTAAAAAATAATGTTTAACAGATTAATATGAATACACGCGCGCGCATAAACGTACACAACCATTAACAAGATTATGAGATTACAGAATTATAAAATGAGATTAAAAAATAATGATAATCTACCGTAACAATCCGTGGTAGTTGCAACCACCTGAAGCAAAACGTTAAGAGCTTTTTCAATACCATTATATTTTTCTTCAATCATAAAAATACCTTTATATTGATTACATTGAAGTATTATTTTTTTTTGTGGAAGAAACATCCATAAAAGAAAAATTTCCCATACTTGCTAGTTTTCTCTAAAAAAAAAAAAATTAACAACTGTGATTTGAAAATTTCAGTTCTTCAGGATCCGTTTACACAAATAGATGTAGATTTCACTAATTAAACCTCTTTTTACATAGAGCGTAGCCTAAATCTTCTTAATACAAACATTTATTCGTGAATAAGATATTCGTCGTATATATTAATGATAACTAAAGCGAGCGCTAATTTATTCATGTCAGCTAAAAAATATAATAAAAGAAATTTAACAGAAAATTATATTCTTCAGTAACATACCACCAAACTATAGAATTTTTTTTAAATACTGTTCATAATTATAATCCGGTCGAGTTTTAAACAGAACAGACTACCGGATATGAAATTTAAAAAACCGGAGCGCTTGATTTAAATTTTCTTTCGATACTTTTTATGTTTTAAATTATTCGTTTCTTAAAGGGTGCGAACGTATACAGTGATACGAAGTTTTTATATTGTTAGTAATTTTTTTTTTCACTTTTATTTTTCCGAAATCGTTTCCGAAACGGTTCCCAATCATTGAGTTCTATTTGTAAACGACAATATCGTGAAATCCTATGGGTCATTTGAAACTTATGAGAAGTTATTTCTGGTTTTTTTTTTTTTTTAATGGATTTAGAGTTTAATGTATGTATATATATATATATTTTTTTTTTCTTCTTTTCTAAAAATTCAAATATTTTATTATCATAGTTACCACTGTGTTAATTGATCTTAATATATTGTAAAAAAAAAAAAAAACATCAAACACAATTATTTAAGTATTTAATAATAAATTTAAAGAGATAACTTTCGCGGTTATCCCGCATCGTCAGATGGGGATTAATATTATAATTATATGAAAACCGATTAATCAAATTATTGAAAAAATTTTTATTAATCATTTTTCATATAATTATAATATTAATCACCATCTGATGATGCGGGATAACCGCGAGAGTTATCTTTTGAAATTTATTAAATATTTATATAATTGTGTTTGGTGTGTTTTTCTTTACAATATCCATATATAAATATATAATCTGAATACTAAATTTCGTAAGTTATTTATTCCGCTGCAAACTATCTTTCCTCCAGGGAAATTATGTTTTTTAAGCATATTGGAAGTCATGGAAACCTAAATAAGGGGAATTCCCATCGAGATGTCCGCTAATCCAAATTCCGACCTCACTCGTCCGGTTATAAAAACCTTATACTGTTTATGATGAGTATTTCTTTAATTCCATCAAATTTTATCGCAGAATATATGACTTTTTAAAATTCTTTGGAAAAAATATTTTCTCAAGTTTATATACACGGTCTACAAGGGATCGTAATTTTCTATTTAGTGAAATCATGTCATTTTTTCAAAACTTACTATAAGTCCTCGCAAAAAGTTTTCTATTTTTTTAAAAACCTTACGCGCACTTTGTCAAATTAATTTCATTTACATTTCGTATTGAAATAAAAGGCGTAGAAAAGAGATTAAAATTGAAATATTTAACCGCTTCATTTCTGAACAAGGATCGGTTGCTTGAGCGTAACGTATCGCTGCGGACGTTTATGGATGATATCCTGAAAATCTTACGGTCGGTTGAAATTTATTATAGCCGATTTTTTTTTTTTTATTTCTGTTATTGTAAAGTTTATTGCAGATATGATTTATTTCTATGAGATGTTTAGTGAAAGCCTAGTCTGTATTATCGGACAGAGCTCCACACGTTTACTATATCGTTTAAAATTGCGTTTTGTGAAATCGAAATAGAAATTCATTCCCTCGGTAAAGTTAAATTTGTGTACTTGTTGAGCATATTTAGTTTAGAACACGACCGTCCATTTTGTATTGTTGTTTGTAGTAAAACCTTTTTATCACGATTTTAACTTACTATCCGAAACATTTTTGTTAGTAGGTGTAGTAATAATTTGAAAAATAGTTTTACCGAGAATGTTGAAAATTATATAGGTAGGTAAATTATCGAATAATGCGGATTTATGATAAAAGAAAGACTTTCGTGAAAAAAAATTTGTGCGAAAAGACATAAATTGCAAACCTATACACAGAATCATCAGAAATATCTGATTGTTTTAATGTTAATAAAAAAGAATAATAATATAACGACTCTGTTATTCATTGAATTCGAGTTTTAAAATTGTTTTTTAAGGAGTAAATATTACATTTCAGTTTGTCTTAAAAACTAAACAACCAAATGTTTATCTTCTTTTACACATCCATTTAACCTCTCTCTGAAACTTCTACGGGTCGAAGGATCATTTCTTGAGGTATTGCTGGAATTTCTTTCCCGGTAATTTCCTGTAATCCATCGATTGGATGCGGTTAAATTTGAAAAACTTTGTCTTTTGAGATAGCTCGAAAGAAAATTTGTAAAAGTCGCGTTTCAGGGTTGGCAATCATAGACTCGTATTTTATCGAGAAAAACAAAGTTAGAGAGATACGTAATAACTTCAAATCAAAATGTAACAACTTTGCGAGAACTTTTTACAAAAACAAGGTAGACGAATTCGTCAATTAACCGATTTAATTCTAACAAGTTATTGGCGCCATCAGTCAAACGTCAGTTTCTGTGGGTGATTTCAGGGAATTTTTCTCTGGCCATTTCATTTTACTTCACGGTGACAATGGTTAGCTTACGTAATCACATCATTCAGACTTTCTGCTTGTAAGAGTTCTTGTTTAGAAGATCTGAAAATATTTTTTTTTTATTTATAGATCTGAAAAAATTGTTTTTTTAATATAAAAAAAAGTAATTTTTGGATTTCAAGGAAATAGTTTCATAGTTGAGCGAATATTTTTCATATTTACTCTAACTGCAAGTTTGAGTGATTATGTAGGCCATGCATTATCACCATGAAGTAAAATGAAATGGCCGGAGGAAAATTCCTGAAATCACCGAAACATCATACGTACATACATACATATGTATATATATATATGTATGTATGTATATATTGTTGCCGAATGGCTTCGACGGCAGTGGAACCTTAAAACCTTTTGGTGGCCCTGAAAAGGGCCGTTTGTGTCGTTAGCTCAGAGAAGAGCTGTTGGATCCGGGAGATGGACTCCGTCGAAGTTCATCTCCCGAATCCCGGAAACTCGTATACTCGGTTGCAGTCGGGGAGTTGCGGCTCGTCCGTTGAAAACCGACCAGGCTTTCCCTCAGCGGCGGTTGGGTTCCCACTACAGCGTGGTAGTGGAGATCCCCAGAGCCCCACAGTGTCGGGTCGGCACTGGTCATCATTGCCGGCGCGGCCGAGACGGTTCTCCCCGAGCGATCCCACGCTGGGCCGACTCTCTTAGCTGCGTCCGTCAGCTAGGGCAATGGAAGCCCGGCGAGCTGGAGCGGAAATGTAGCGTCCGGATCCAGCGACTCCCTAGGTGGGCCGGCCAGGCCTGCTGCTCCGGCGGGATGGTCCAGTCTTGAATCGGCCATGGAACTCCTTCGGTCTTCTTCCATCTTCTTGTTCTTTGAGGTCTTAGTAGTTAGTGGTAGTTGATGGTGAAGTGATGTTTCAAGCCAAGAAACCTACATTAATTAGAGCCTGCAATGGTGCCGCTATGGTAGGATATATGAGCGAGCAGATAATTGTGTGGTGGGAGTGCCCGCCTGCGTACGCGCGTAAGTATACTGCACTCCCGCTGAGATTTTCTCATCCTTGCGCGTCGCCGAGTTAAAGGCATGTGGTAACAATATATATATATATATATATATATATATATTGAAAAATCAAAAGAAATTTAAGGATAACTTAAAGTAAAATAGAATTCATTTTTTCGCAATTCCGTAGTCTTGGCTCATAGTTGTTAGTAGTTACATAATTTCTGTGCATTTCTTTTCTGTCAAGACCAAAAGTTTTTCGTCTCTTTGATGCAAACGACTTTTTCATTCAGGCAGCATTTTCAATAGATTTACATATATTATTATTTTTTTTTTAATTAAGCAAAATAAACAAAAAAAGTAGTATAGAATAAACATTTAAAAAATAATGAAACGACTAAAAAATTGAAAATAATAAATTTACTTTCTCAGTTCTTATTTAAATTTATACTTTTGTTATTTAGTCCCGAGTTAAATTGTTAATAGCTGTTTTTATCTGATGCCGACTTCCAAAAGTTGAAATTTAAATCCGAATCAAAAAAATAATTCTAATGCAAAAAATTTCCAAATAAAAATTTGGACGTATCTATTTTATACAGAAATTTTGTGAAATTGGTTTCAGTTTTTAAAATTTTTGTTATATTTTAGCGGATTAGTTGTAAAGAAAATATCTAACTTTATCTCTGTCGCTTGTGAAATGGTTAAATATTAAGATGTATGCTGACGTCAGGGAATATATGCGATGTCGTTGCAAGCTTTTATACGCGTGTTATTCGAGAAGAATATATGAACTTAAGTAGTAGCTAAGGTTCAAAACGCTTAATGACAAGATCCAAAAACAAATTTTGACGAAAGTTTATAACAAAGAAAAAAATTATTTCGGCAGGATACATCTAAAGATATCTATCTATAAATTACTTACATAATACTTAAATGAAGTTTAGAATGTAAAAACTCTAATAAAATACAAAAATTAGCAGATTTGAAGCAGATAATTAAAAACAAATAATTTAGTAAACAAATAATAATTGATTACACAAAAAAACACCCGTTGCGTTCAATGTTGTGAAAAAATAACTTCGTAGTTGCTTCTTAGAATTTTATGTACGAAAACATTAACTTTATTACTGAAAACATAAAAGGAAGTAAAATATTTACAGTCGTCCTTTTAAAGTTTGGATTAAAGCTAACATTTAACGTTTGAAACTTACGCTTAAAAATTTTCCATGTACATCAAAGCCATCTCACCCGATGAAAAGTTATGGTCAAGTAAATAAATACGAATTAGCAAAAAAAATAAAAAATTCTATAGAATATGTAAATTTTCATTTCATTTGAACTGCAGAATAAACTTTTTCCTTTTCTTTACGTATGATGATGCAGAAGGAATGATATGCTTGAGTTAATAACAAAATGTATTTTACTTCTTGTTTATTTAATAAAAAGAGAGTATTTTTATTTTCAATCCAAGAAATTTATACAGTATTACTTCAAATTCAACGACCAAAAATTATATAACACAATATCAGTTTAATAATTATAAAATAAAATTCGCCATATTTTCTTATCTTAAAGAGTATATGGCGATTTTTTGAAGCATCAGAATATATGATACTATTCAATTAGACATACCAGTACTAGTTACATACAATGCATACAAAATGTATATATATTGCCGGCCTCCGTAGCCGAGTGGTAGCGTCTCGGCCTTACATCCGGAGGTCCCGGGTTCGAATCCCGGTCAGGCATGTCATTTTTCACACACGCTACAATTCGTTCATCTCATCCTCTGAAGATATAACCTAACGGTGGTTCCTGAGGTTAAAAAAAAAAGTATATATTGTACGCACAACAATATAATATATACATATACATACAACATGCATATACTATGTACACAATTACAAAATACATAATAAACTAGTAAATAAGAAAAAATAACTAATGCTGTTTATGTTATCGACCTTTCATTTAAAAATAATCGTAGATACTCGTAAATGCGTTCGTTGTTACAATACATATTTCAAACGATGAAATATATGATCCAGCTTGTTGTTATTTATGGGTTTGATTTTCTTAGACGATCTTTAAAATTGTTCAGCCGATTTCAGTTCTTTTCATACACTTCTGCTTTTATGTAAACCCAAGAAAGCGAAATTACTGGTACCTAAGACGGGAAATCTCGATGGATTATTGATATTACCCTTCCGAGAAATCTGTTGACCAAGAAATAATACCTCTCGTAAAATATTCATAGATATTCTTAACATGTTCATCATTACGTTCCTTTAAAAATTGTGATTCATCGATCGATGAAATCGTAGAGCGTTATCACCGTTTGAATTCTACATGTTACTGTTTCACTGTTTAATTCCAAGAAATAAGGATCGATGACTCCAAACGTTATCACTTTCATGGTACAGTTAATTTTCAAACCGCGTTAGTCGTTTGTGTTTTGGTAAATGTTGTTAGGAAGAACACCATCTACAGTTACATTAGCACATCTAGTAGATGTAAAACAGCTTCATATGACGTAATTATATCATGAAACATTTGAGGACAGTGCCATAAAACTCAAAAGAAATTTTTTTAAAAAGTTGAGGAGATCGTTTGGTAGATTTTTGTGAAAATGGAATTTTATGGATAAAAATGAATAAAACAGCCGAATATACGCCACAGAATATCCGCTGCGTTAATTCTACTCTTATCGATCGTCGAAGGCCCTATACAACAGTTCGACTTACCCGTTCAGATTTTCAGCATTGGACAGGCTAACAAAAGTACCTAATTCCGCGTTCCAGTTTTATTTTAATGCAGTATAGAAAAACCTTAACAAATTGAGGCGCATTAAGTTTTCCATAAAATTTTAAAAATCTGAGATCGATTTACCACTCGAACACCGATACAGGAAAACACCACGATGGAATTTTGCGACTGGTTGTCGGTAACCGCCGACAAGTAAACGTGTTGAAGACATTAAGCTGTATCCGTAATCACTTTGTACAATTATTCCCGCTATAAATCAACGCAAAAAATATCGTAGTGTTGTCCCATACAACTTATTATACTGAATTTAAAAAGTTATAGGAAAAAATTAATCTCGATAAGGTTTTCTTTTTGAGTAATTTTACTAATCATAATATTTGAACTCGGCTTCCTGAATTTTATTGAAATAAATCATAGATAACTTACAATAATATTATAGTTATAGTGATTAGTAAATGTCAAAGCAATCAGAAAATAAATCGAACAATTTAACTCTTTAAAATCGATTTAAAATGTTATTTAAAGTTAAAGCGATCAAGATTAAAGAATAAAATCACAAAAAGTTATCAGAGTTTGGTATTTGCAGTTGTACTTTTTTTATTGTTTTATAAGGTCATAAAATTAGTTAAAAATTAGTAAAGATTTCTCAAGGAGAGGGAAATTCGTACATTTACAAAATATGTGATTGTCTCTTTCATTAGACGTGTGCACATCTACACACATACACGCGCACACACACAAATTTTTTGATGACAGAAAAATTATTCGTTCTCATTCAGAGAAAGAGGTTAAAAATTATATTGATTTTAAATAGAGGAATTATTTAATGTTTTTTACCAGGAAGGTGTATTTGAAGATTGTACTTTTGATAGATCAAATTCCTATTCAATCATTTTATCCCCCGCGCGCGCGTGTGTGTAGGGTTCCCTGAAGCGACAACGACTTGTTTTTTTTTTACAGAACTACAATATTTTGTTTCAACAGAAAAGATTTTCCAGTTCACTTATGAAAAAGTTTTTCTTTTCTTTTGAACGTAGTAGAAAATACATATAAAAATACAACACAATAGTGCTAAGGTACGTTATCGGATCGTTCATACATTACGACACGCTCTTTTTAGTATTTTTCAGACCTCTAGGTTCCCTTTATCATCGCTCTTAGTCGTACTATATTTTTATGACAATTTTAAAATTACTCTTCTGGCTTTACTTCAAATTTATTAATTAAAATCTGTAAACGCTCGATCACTTTACAAATTATGCAATTTTGAGTGCCTTGGCGGTAATTATAATATATATTAATACTGTTATTTACTTTTTAATTATTTTTAATAATAATTTCGTAACTTACTTTCCTTGATTTCATTGTTTCTGTTACTTTTATTTATAATTTCATTCTACTAACTAGTACTTCTATTTTATATTAATGTTCAGGTATGAAGAAGCATGCAAGCTTTCTTTGATCTACATGAGCAGACTACCTCTTTATTATACAGGTAAAGGAAAAAATCCAGCAGAAGATTTTAAGGTAGAGTTGGAGAAGAGTGGTAATTCGGTAGAGAGCTCTCTAGGGTGCATCATAGCCATGATAGTTGTAGATGGCACGACACAAAATCGCTTACAAAAACGGCATAGCTTTTCCCAAGAATGACAAGCATATTACATCGGGCCTACTGAGGAGTCTATCGGTTTCTCTTTGCCTTCTTCAATGAGCCGAATATGCTGTAGCTTATCAGCATACCGAATCGACTGGCTAATATTCGGTCCTATAAGCGGTGTGCTTATTCGATTATCAGGTAGTGGATATAGTTTTGAAAGCTAAGCTTTCAAAAATTTCAGGCCTTAAGAAATTTACCGAAGAGTTAAAACTACAATTTTGTAAGGAAGGCGTCTTTTGTGCGTATAAATTTTGGAACTAATTTTAACACGTTCAGGCCGAATTAAACTTATCCGAGTGAATTTATATCTTAACTAGACTACATATTGTTTGTGAACGGAGTGTGCAAATCTTAGAACCGTATTTCTTTGCAAGCAGGGTAAATATCATCAACTATGTCTTCATAACGCTTTCTGTAGGGTAAGATTGAGATAAGGATTCAGGCGCTTTATTTAATCTTATGTGTATCGTTCATTTCTTCCGCCTATCTACCTTGGAAGAACCGGCAACCGATTTAAAATCCCATAGAAAAAACATCTCACTTTCTTGCTACAGTTTCTTAAATACTGCTTTTTTCGTTCAAAAATTTTTCAAGCTACGCGTAGGCAATTAATTTAAGTTTTCTGTGTTCGTTTCTGCCTACCTGACGTGCAGGGTATCTTTATTTCTAATTATAACTTTTGTTTCATTAATAATTAACAAAGAATAATAATATTAAAGTAAGTATTTGTTACCGTTAAGGTTATTTATTATTAAGAAAGTTTTTCCACGAAAACTCTTTTAAATTTTTCTGTCCTCGAAAGAGAAGTTAAAATGGGATTCTAAAACTAAAACGTAAAATAAATTAACTTATAACTAACAGACGTAAAAAAGTACTTCTGTTTTACGGATGAAAAATTTATAACCACGGTTAAAGAAAGGTAGGGTTAAAAAAATTAGTTTTTCAAGCGCTTTTAAAAATTAAAGTCGAACACGAAATAAGTCAAATAATTTTCTTACAAATGTTACAGCTCAACTATAACGACAACAGGCCTCCCAAAAGAAAGGTTATAAGCGTTTTCATATTATTAACAGTATGATGGAAAATAATTGAGCTTTATAACAGATAAAAAATTGTTCCTTTCTGTACTATTATGTAAAACTACAATTTATTTGAAGAAAACCTGTGGGAATTTTTGAAAAATACCATAAGTAAAACAGTTGTAAAGACAGAGATGTAATTTATATTTTACGTTTATATGAAGCTACTAAACTATTTCCGTATAACAAACGGTCGAGGTTCCGAGCAGGTTTAATGGAAACTCTTCTTTTCTTTACAACCGTTTTCCATTTCATCGTTAATTGAAATTCTCTACATATTGTAATGATGATAAAGCAAATCATTAATCGCAAAAGTAAAATATCCTTTCCTACGGTGAGCAGAGATAGGCAATTTGTTTTTAAACAATATTGTCTTATTCAAAGAATCCATCGGATATTTTTTTAAATAGCTTAATGTCAGAAAAAGCTTTTATTAGATATACGTAAATATAAATTTATTTTTTGCATTATTTCTTAACGATGTTACGGAAGATTGAAATCGCATTACTGGGAAAAGAAATGAAAAACCAACTACATATACATTTAATTTTCCGTCTTTCCTAAAAAATTTCCTTCAGATAAATTACAGTTGATTGCAGTACGGAGAAAAAACATTCCGTATGAAATCGATTTTTCATCTCGATTTTCCTAAGATACCATTTCTGAAGGCTTTTCTTTTGTGACGAATATTATAATGACAGTTTCTCTGTTAGAAAAATTTATTGCGTAAAAGAAAAAGCAGCACCATCATTTCTCTCTTTCTTTAACTAATTTCTCCTCTTGGATGCATTTTTTTAATATTTGACCCGGAATGAATTCCCTGTCAAAATTCCGAAAAATATTTCGTATCGAAATTTATTAGTTTTAAATTTTATTATTTCACTAGTTTTTTCTGATCAAATTTTGATGAAATGGATCCTCGGCTAGTTAATAAAAATTAAAAAATCTTTTAGCCCAGTAAAGGTAAGTTTAATAAATTGTTCTGGAAAATTGTTTCATCATTTTATTTAGTTTTATTTTAATTCTGCAAATGTTTTACTAAATATCAACTATAAATACTGCAGATTTTTCATTTCTATGTTTTTTTTTTTTTACTAGTAACAAAAGGGATAATTCTTCCTTTATTGATTATACTATTCTATAAATATAGACGATTGGTACTAGAGAGCTTATAAAGTCAAGAGGAAATCAAATTAAGTATTTTCATAAATGAATATGTATACTTGATTTGATAGGTTAGAAACAAATTTATCTAATCCGGATGCCGTAATCTAAAACGTGTCCAAATACTTTGCTATCATGTTGTCGGAGACTATTTTACTAATTGTTATGAATTTTTCGTTGAATTTTCGATAAAATCAATTTTTCAAGCGTCGTAATCGAGTTCCCTAACGATGAAGTGTGAATCGTAACCGGTGAGGTATGAATAAATATCGGAATAGTGATCTGTTTTCTCCTACGCAAGTTGCAACCACCACAGAATAGAGTTCAATAGTTTCCGGAGATGTGGTAGTGGTCTTTCGACTTTTTATTTTTCAGATCTTTTCCAAATTCCTTAATAGACGTCTCGCAGCGTTTTGCCGTTTGAAAAGCTGTTACCTGTTTTGGAGTAATATACGAATTCGGATTTAAAGCAGTAATTATCATTCTCGTTTTTAACGTTGATGAGGGCGTGCTTATTTTTAATGACCACCGGTAGGTCTATGAATATAAGTCACATAATGAAAGTATTTGTTCACGCGTACAAACAAACCATCGAAGACAGTAGTTTTCATCCACTTCCTTTAGTTTGAAAATCTGTCTCTTCTTTAACGAGTTTTTCAAACGCTTTATTGAAAAGACTGTCCAGTTATCCGGTTTGTTTTAAGTTTGCATCTTTCGTTTCGTAATCGTCCTCACCAACTGCTGATTTCCAGTATTGAAAGATACCGGAATGTCACATGAACGTGTGACATTCTACAAACAGGTTGAACATAAGAGACTTTTCGTCATCCAACTGTTTACTGGTTTGCGATTGCATGTTTTATAAAGTAGAGAAACGACCAAATATCCTTATTTCCATCACACTTAATGTTTCAGCAGTATGTTGCTATATTCTTTTGAAACGTGTTTTCAACTTAAGTTTCTAAAGGTTTATAAAAGATTTCAACTAAGGTTTCTAAAGGTTCTTGGTAGCCTTTTCTAGCGATTCGTCTAAATTGATGTCGTTATTCACAATAATGTTACCTCTATCAAGCTCTAAAATTCTCTGCTCCCATATAAAGTTTGTTTTCTTTACAAAACCAATACATTCAAGAAGAAGGTTGAACTTTATTTTTGAATAAGAAGCTGCTTACAGGTTTTTACAATTGGACATATTCAAATGGTTGGGCGGAACGCAGATGGATAATATAAGTACCTTATAAACAACAACACAAGAAAAGAAGCCGCCGCAATGGCTGATACTAGGAGAAAGTTTCTCCTGGTGATACGACCAGGAGATTTTTTTTTTTTTTTTTTTTTGTTTCACCTCCGGAACCACCGTTAGGTTATATCTTCAGAGGATGAGATGAACGAA